>OMNV01009102.1:0-25031 GCA_900303265.1 Brotula barbata | reverse complement strand
GGACAGATTGCCTTTTAAATGAAAACAAAACCAATAAATCATTTGTAGGACTGGTCTGAGGATGGCCCTCTGCGTCTGTTCAGCTCAAGTGGAAACGTTGTTTCTTGCCGTGTTGAGAACCTTGGTCACCCTTTTGTGTATTTAGCCAGAAACCAAACTAATGGAAGACCTCGCTGTGTGTTGTGCAGACTGGTGCCTGGAGCTGCGGTGGTGAAAGGACTCAACACGCTGTCTGCCTGGGCCCTGCAGAATGGACTGCTGGCAGGAAAACGGGTGAGAGAGAAGTGAAAGTGAGATAGTGTCGAAGAATACTGTATCAAAAAATAATAATTTTGGAAACACACACACACATACATACACACACAAGTCAGGTACGCTTGAAAAGTATGACAAAAGCAAGAACACCAATAACAAAAAAGGGCACAGAACACACACACACCAATACCGTGACCGGGACAATCAAAAGTAATTCAGCTGTAAATGATGGGTTACGTTTGTTTGTTTGTGTGCGTTATCTCTGTAATCCCACATAAGAGAATTGTGCCTCCACAGCTGTGTTCCATCTTTTTCCATTTTGGGCAAAGCGGCTGATGTTATTCCAGCTCCAAGCAAGGGCAAAATACAGATCCAGGGTCGGATTTCCCCTCGCTCAGCCAGCAAATTGTTTTTATAATATTTGAATCTCTAATGTTTTAAAAGGACAGCCAGTAGTCACATTAAGGGAGCGATCCCTTTGGAGCAGTGATAAAGCAGCGTAATCCAAAAGCCAAATAATAAATACGGCTGAAGGAGTCTTTTAAAATATGCTGCTTTTAGTCATTTTTACTCACAGCGGCCAGGATAAATGGAGAAAAATATGTGAAAGGCTTTGACTTAATTTGTGTTGTTGCGCACTATTGATTTTGCCATCTCTCCATAACAATTCCAAGAGAAAATGAGGACAGTGCTTGAATAAACACACGCACACACACAAACAAACAAACCGTCTTTATGGCGTTACAAAGTCGAAAGACCAGTGTTTATTGCAGCTTCTGTTGCACAGCTACAAAGAGAGACACAAACATGCTGGATCCTCAGGAGACCAAACCTGAATCTGCCTCGAATCCCCTTCTACACAAACACACACACACACACACACATACACATACACGTACACAAAAATACCACTGCAGTGTTCTATTTTCTTTGAGAACAGGTAGCTGTAAGAGAGCAAGAGGCATGTGTCCTTATCAGTGTATGTGCCAGTGTGTAGGCATGCACACATGCTTGTAATTGTGTGCTCGTCCCTGGCAAGCAATTTGATTTGATCCACAGCGGGACTGTGGCTGTGTCACATTTACATTCAGATGGAGATTTAGCCTGTCGTCCGTCCCCTGCTGTTACCGGTGCAGTAATGTAGGGAGACATGGCTGGCTGCCCGGTCCACTTATAAACACACCTGAGGGAGAACGGCTCAATCCTACTGACTGGCTGTCAAACAATCTTCCCACCAACCACCCCCTCTCTCTCTCTCTCTCTCTCTCTCTCTCTCCTCTCTGTAGGATTCATTGCTTTCCTTCTTCTTTAACAATTTAATCGTCTAATCGCAGAGCTGAGAGTGTGATAATAAGACACAGCGAGTCCCAGAAATGGGATTACATGGCGTGCGTCACATGTACAGTTTGTGTGTATCTTTACATAGTCCAGGAGTTACATCTGAAAATTCATCCTCCTCATCCTCGGCCCTGGGAATTACAACAACAGAAAGTGATTCAGTCACAGTAGGCGTACACGAGGTATTCATCTGCTCAGTATTCCACACGGGGTTGATGAGTCATCTAGCAATAATCTTACTGTTGTAATTAGCGACTGGAAAAACAAATGGTAGACAGAATGCGGAGAGATGAAAATACTGACTATTCTCAGAAATGTTTTTTTTTTTTTTAAAGGGAATTACAGCACATCAGGTAAGAAGACAAAAAAAAAGTGCCAATTAAGTATAAAATCTCTGAATACAGTTTCTTACAACTACAAAACGCATTTGATGTCAAAAACAAGTAAAAAATACAATGTAAGCCTGTTGCATGAAAGCAATGAAACATGAAAAAGTAATTACAAATTAAAGTGCCTGAAGCCACACACTCTCGCTTTTCATTCATTTCAATTAACAACCAAGGACAACTTGTTTTCTCAAATTCGATGTCACAAATATTCCTGTGTCAATTATGCTCTCCACTTCTCTCTCCACTTCACATTCGAGTCTCGCAGGAAAAACACGACAAACAGCTTACTCCGACAATTTAAGACCTATTATGATGTTCGAGTCACTCTGATAATAAAGACGGTGCTTGACAAAATCACTTTTCTTTGCAAGCTAAATCGCGTTTATTGATTCGAACACTTTCAAGCATGTCTGGAATTCCTCTTCCCCCCCCCTCCCGACATTTTAAGAATAACCCATGCAACCTTGCTCCAGGTGTATCTGTGCGGGAACAGTGCGGAGGCCAAGCAGGCCGTCGCAGAGATGGCTACCAGGCTGGGCCTCAGCGTTGTGGACCGGGGCTCTCTGTCAGCAGCCAGGGAGCTGGAGGACTTCCCACTGCAGCTGTTCCCAGAGTGGAGGCTGCCGCTCGGCCTGGCCATGGGCCTCACTGCCTTCTTTTTCTTCTACTTGCTCATCAGAGACGTCATCTACGCCTACGTGGAGCAGAAAAAAGACGTCTCCTACAGAATCATGGTGTCTCTGGCCAACAAGGTAGACTGTCTCACCACCTCTCGTCTCCTATACTGGAATTTGGTGTTTTACATCTGGACTGATGAGTGTGGTGTTGATCCTCCGTCTTTCAGGTGTTTCCCATCGTGTCTCTGATCATGTTGTCCCTTTGTTACCTGCCCGGTGTTCTCGCCGCCTTCCTTCAGCTCTACAGAGGCACCAAGTACAGGTCTGACATCACAACAGGAGAAGTATCTTCTAACCGTGACACGTGACTTCTGGAGCGTTTTGCATGATGTAAAGTATCATGGATGTTCCAGGCGCTTCCCCGATTGGCTGGACCGCTGGATGCTGTGCAGGAAGCAGTTGGGCTTGGTAGCGCTTGGCTTCGCCTTCCTCCACGTCATCTACACGTTCATCGCTCCTATTCGCTACGCCGTCAGGCAGGAACTCATCTCACAGTCGGTGGATCAGGTGCGCTTGGCGGGCCCAACCCCGTTCCTGTGTTTCTACATTCATAATCCCGCCATGTTGTTGATCCACGTGTCTCTGTCTCTCCTAGATGAAGGACAATAAAACCATTCCGCTTGACTTTGATAACAAGGAGGCGTGGGGCTCCGACTCGTTTTTTGCCTTGGGAATGCTGGGCTTCTTCCTTTACGTGCTGCTAGGAATATCATCCCTGCCATCTGTGGGCGGCTCTCTCAGCTGGAGAGAGTTCACCTTCATTCAGGTCAGTGATCAGATGTGAATGTGTATTAGTGTGCGTGACTGTGTTTGCACCGCTTCACGCCAATAGACTTCATCGTTCATGTGCTTCATATCTAAACATCCTCTTTCCGCGCCTTTGTGTTATTCTATGAGTTTCCAAGTTTTCATCAAAGTTATTAAACTGTTGTATTAGCAATATGTCACTGTCATTCATCTCCCTGGAGACAAGTCAACTAATTGCCTCACACAAGCACACACACTCAAAGCCTGGCTGACTTTAGCCCTGGACTTTAAATGTTAAGTTATTCATTAAATAGAATTATGATACCTGGTATAATCCCCAGTGAAACATCGTTAATACAGGTCACAGGTCCATTTGAGTAAAGGTCAGATCCACGGGTGGACCTCGGGCGGGGAGGAACGGAGGTCTGGGTCCTATGAGAAGAGGCCTGAAATGACAAAGGCAAAATACGCAAACAGCTGCGAGTATTTCACACTGCAAGCAGAGAAATGCTAATGGAAAATATACGAAGAATAAAAGATTTGTTGGTGAAAATTGTTTAGAAGATAAGATCCATGTTATCAGTATAGGGCTGCGAGTGCATAACAGTAGCACATTAATATGAATGTTCTCTTTATCTGTTTGCACTTAGCAGAAGTCGATCCCAATGAGAACATTAATGCCAAATGCTAAAAATGTAAATGAAAGCACATTATCCACGTAATTAACAATAACTGAGCCTCAAAGGCCACTCGCGCTACAGAACCAATTATTCTGCAACGGCTGGGAGACTGTTTGTATTTTTAGCTTATTGCAACACTATGGAGGATTCCTCCAGCTAGGAGAAGATCCAGACATTCATCGTCTATTCTGTTAGCGGTGCACCACGGGGAGGGCAATGTTAAAAAGGAGAGGAAGAGTTAAAGTCAAGGAGTTTTACTTGAACAGAACACTATTCCTTTAAAAAAAAACAAAAAAAAACGGGGATTTTATTGTTATAAATTGTTCAAATATGCTGATGTTACATTTCCAGTGTGTGTGTGTGTGTGTGTGTGTGTGTTTTCTGTCCCAGTCGAAGTTGGGCCATCTGACTCTGTTCATTTGCACCGCTCATGGTTACATCTACGGCTGGGACAAATTTCTTCGATCCTCCACCTACAAATGGTTCACTCCTCCCGGCTACATGCTGTGTCTGGTGGTGCCGTCTGTGGTGCTGCTGCTCAAGCTGCTGCTCCTCCTCCCCTGTGTGGACCGCAGTCTCACCCGAATTCGACAAGGCTGGGAGAGAAACCAGCCGCGGGGGGAAACAGTTCAGATTAAGGCCACCAACCTGTGATTTCCTGCAGCTCCAAAACAGGAAGTCATGTTCCTGTTTCAAGAAGATTCAGCCTTCCTTGTATTTTCCCAAGGAAATTATCCTGCTAAGCATCATTTGCACTAGATTATTATTATTATTATTATTATTATTATTATTATGTTGTTTTTTTATGATGTCATAGTAGAAACAGGTCGAGACTGGATTAAGGTGGCTAAACTTATTACCAGAATCAAACCACTCTTAAAAATGACCAATAATTTTACTGAAGGGTGCGGTTTTTCTTTTATAATCTGTTTTGCTAATCTGTCGTCATAATGAGATTATTTGAACCTGAAATACAGCATTGTGTATTCCTTGATTTTGAAGGATTTACTTTGAAACATTTTTAACTGAATTTTTAAATTTCAATTAAAGCAAAGTGTTCTGTGTTGTCTGTTTTCTTCTTTTACAATTTGAGCTGAGCGTCATAGAGAGATTAATTATTTACAATGATAGAATGAGAGAACGTAACTCAACATGCAAAATGCATCATTTTATCCTGAAAATACTTTATATGCTTTGTGAAATTCTGTCATAATATTTTGAAAGCCTCTCGTGGCATTTTTAGTCTGGAACAAACCTCTACAATATCAGGCTGATGACTGATAACAATGTGTGTCTTTGTGTGAATCTTTGTAACTCTCAACTGCGCAATGACACACAGCGAAATATGGAAAAATATTTAATATACCGCAGGGTTACATCTGTGTGGAAATAAATGCGTTTAATGTCGATGCCCTTTGTGGGAAAAGATCAACATCATGCCTGTGCTTTGTCTTTTTCACAGACTGTGGCGAAACAGATCGTTGTCCCCAGATGAAATCAATTGTTTTTGGTAAACATGGGCGATGGTTTCCTCTGTCCTTTCTCCTCGGGGATCCCTGGGGTGGCTCTATCTTCTTCTCGACATGCTGTTGATTTCTCCTCTTTCTAACACATACAGTACATCTCTCCGATCAAACCTGCCTCCTTCTCAAGGGCATGCACATCTACACATATGCATGTCCGCACTTTTCCTCTTATATTAAAACACGCATGTCTTATGCAAATGAGAGCAAATTGTATTACCAACGCACACATACACCTGCCAACTCAGAGTCTCATACTGTGAGATGAATGTGCCGTGCTGTTTCTGCCCAAAGCACAACATTTAGTCAGAGACATCCTATTATCTAGCATCTAACAGTATTATCTGTGCACACGATCTGCAATCCCTGCACCATCTCACACTGAATTATTCTCCCATTACCAAAGAGTTGCTGTTTATTTTAGCCTATTTCTTGCTGTAGGGCGTGGTGAGCCGTGTGAGTGCTGATGTAGAAATGAGATAGAGAATTTCAATGTTGCCTCTGGAAAGAATTAAGATGTAGCCTGTGAAGCAGGCAAGTTTACATTCATCACTTCCACTTGTATTTAATTCTACACACCGAGGCAACTCTGACGCCAATAATAGGATTATGTGTGTCCGGCCATGGTAGTTTGCTTCTTCATGGGCGTAACAGACAGATGAAATTGGGGGTAAAAACATAGACCGCAGAACATGTAAAAAAAAAGACATAGATGGAGTGCCAAACTATTTTCATCCAACTTTTCGGCGCACTGAGTAAATGTTTGGGTACAGTTCGAGTTTATGCAATATTGTGGTTTCTGTCTGACAGTCTGTTTTTCTTTGTCATAATTCAAATAAAAATAGGGTGAGAGTGAGAAATATTTAATCAAATGTGCTATTTTATGATGCTCTGATCTGTTATTCAGATTGTAGCTACGGGCTACATTGAAAGTTGTGTTGATTCCGCTACATAAGGAGATTTCTATAAAATCGTACTCGAAGCTGTCAGTAAGTGCAATTTCCCTCAAAACAGAAGGCAAACGGGCAGTGAAAAGACATCCAAAAGTGAGTAGATACGAGGGCACCTATGTGAAATGACACAGAAAACTGAAAAAAATAAATCACTATTTAGAAAACACGGCCTGAACTCCTGGACTAACTTGGAAATTCACAGCCGAGTTGCTTCAAGTTGGCGATGCAAATATTTGACAAACCGGCTGCACATTAGCCAGTCCGAATGTGCTGAAAAGTCAATTTCACCGATTGTTTATCTTTTAATTTTCATTTTATCAGGCTGTCAACTCGGCCAAGGTTACACCAATAATTCAGGGTACATTTCACAGAATCATCTTTGCTTCGCTTTTGTGCTTCAGCCAATAACATTTTCCTGACAACTCATGAAGAGATCGTTAAAATGTCAAACTGAGCACAGGGATCAGCTAACGGCTAAGTGCAAATGGATTGCTCTTAAAAGTTGCCCCGTATTACATCAGGAAGCAGCCAGCTTGTCACAAGAGGCTTTCTGAGTTCTCAGTCTGTGTAACACGTGACGTAATGGATTCAGCTGGAATGTCACAATCACTGATGTTCCGAGTGAGCAGGGTGAGCGCTGATCACTCTCCTATTTCACCGTGGATGTCACTCCGGGTGTTCCATTTGCTTTGTGCTAATTAGAACACAGACGGACCGGATCCTGGCTCCATGTGGGTCAGAGCTGGGTTAGCTTCATGTAAGCACCGTCATCAAAGAAAAAGGCAATTTTATTCTTATTTATTCAAGATTTTTATTTTATTTACATAAATTTGATTTTATGTTGTCAAGGAAATGAATGACAGATAGAGGAAATGATGATGTTTTTTTAAAAAACTGCTTGAATCAATATATTTGTTTATGTTAATTCTGGAATAAATGACTGCATAATAATGTTGATGATGCTGAACTAACAAAGATGCAGAACTCATTTCCCTGACAACTGATACTTCCATAAGGAGCCAGAAAAACATCTACAACAAGAGAAAGCCACCGCTCCTCCTGCAGCTTTAAGCGTGTTTTTGTTGCGAGAGGCCAAAATACTACACACAGAGATGAACCTAACATCACCTATGCAGCGCCGAATGACAGGTCTAGCTGTTCTTTCTTCTATTTTCAAGCAGCACTCCTCCTGAAATCTGGAATTCCTGGGCCCTCCAATTGAGCACGTTTCCTGGGGAGAAGTTAAGTTTGTCCACGTAGTACACAATCTCAAAGGGCGACAGGACGTGGTCCCACATGTGCACATCAGAGATCATGCCGACAAAAGACTCTTGAAAGTTAAAGCCCCAACCGAAGACATCCTGGTCCTGAACAGATAGCAGAAATAAAAATCAATAAATTGTTTTGTTGTTTTCTTTTACTCATTAGGCCATCATGGTGATTTGTTGCTTAGACGTGATTCTGTTTGTAATCTCCTTCATTAAGTGTCCGTTAGAGTTCCAATTCTCAAGTCTGTGCAGGAAGTGATTCCTAGTATAATGGTCCTCCAGGTCCTAATGGGGTTCACAATGTTTACACCTAAACACTTAACCATGGAATTGCATTCGTACTTCACAGACGTGTGTTTTTTTGAGGATTTACTGGAAGACCATGAAATGCAGTGCAGTTGACACAGCTGTTGTCATACCTGGCCTAATATGATGCTGTTGGCTCCGTAGATGTGTGATCCAGAGATTAAGTATTTTCTGACACTGGGTTTTCCATTGAGCCACAGCTGTCCCAGTCCAGACACTGTGTCCCATGTGAAACAGATAGAATGCCACTTGTTCAGCTCGACGTTGTGACCATTAAATTTAGCCATGCGGCCGCGGACCCAGAGGTGAATCTGATCATCGGGTTCCTTCCAAATTAGGATCTCATTATCAGTCAAGAATGTAGCCAGAGAAAACAATGAATAGCCTCTGCGAAGGTCTGTGAAGAACCTGGAGAAGACAAAAATCATTTGTATTCTTCGTGTGGCGTTTGCAGTCAGATGTAAAGTGGATTTGTTCAAACGCAACACCTGAGACAGACGGAGACAGCATCGAAATTCTGTTTGGAGGATATTAGCTTCACATGAGCTGTGCTGGTCTCTTCTGGAATTGTGAACATCATCTCTGAGAGATCTAAAAAGATAAGAATCTTAAATCACAATGCAAATGTGCCGATATATATAATTAATAAATTGTGCTTTACTATACCAGATAAGAGTAACCACACAATTAATGTTTATTAATCTTTGTAAACCACATAATTTACTTTAAATGTTTTTCTTCAAATGTTGTTCCTTCACAGAAAATGACATTAATTACTCAAATATGCATATTTTGAGTTGAGTTAATTTCCTACTACAGTATATTGATTACCTTGAGGAATTGCAGCACATTCTGCGAGCATCACCACTACAAGCAAAGCCCACATCTAATGCAAAAACAATAGGAAAGAAGATATCAGAAAACTTCTTGCATCATCATCAGTTGACTGTATAGTTTTGACTGTGACATCAGTTGGAGTTGCTCTCTTATCTTACCTTGTCGTCAGTGTCGAGAGGTTTTGCGTCACTCCGTCCATACGACAGTGGGTTTTATACGCTCACTGCTTCCTTATCACTGTCGCTGCCGTCATGTGTTTATTTCCTGATGTTGACAACATCTGGCTTTGATTCCAATAATTCAAGGGAAAAAATTCTTTTGCTGAGAGCAGAATTCATGTTGAATAAACAACAGCCTGAAAAACATCCTCCATGAAAATCATTTTCATTTCAAAGAGGATCATTGAAAATAAGAACATGGAAAAGTGTTTTTAGCCTCACTAACTGCAGGCTATTAACTACTGAAGCAGAATTATGCCGCTGTAATTAATTATTTTTTTGTTCAGTTCCTTGTTATAACGTCTTACAGTACATACCACATACAACAACATATCAACAGATCTTGTGTTTAAAACGTCACCACTGTTTCATGATACGAATGGATCTGTCAAAAACAAGAAACCTTTGGAGTTATTCAATACAAACATACAAACATATCTTGTTTAAAATGCTAATTTACTCATTATAACTTGATAATTTGTTGTTATGTCATGTCAAAATTCCTCATAGAATTGTTTGTTATGGCCATGATGACACAGGTGGGCCACGTGTATTCCAGAAGTCATTGCAGGAGACAGGTTAGAGGCAATTTAAAGCTTCCAAATCACCCAAGATGCATGTCTTTGGGGATGTGAGGAAACTGGAGCGCCGGGAGGAACCTGCTGCACAAACATACAAATTGTGCAGACAAAGACCCAAGTCAGCACCAACGAGAGTCGGTGAGAAAAAGAAGAGCAGCAGCTCAAATCAGCTGATGATTCAGTCAAAAGAAAGTGAGGAGTTACAGCGGAATTGCTGTAATTTCAAGCAGAAAACAAATACAACTTTTTGATATAACATACAAATGGTGACCTTTGTCACTAGAGTGTTTCACTGGCAATTCGATTAGATTAAATGAGATAAAATAACCTCTCTTAATATTTGCAGACAATTATTTATATATATGTCGAACAGTAGGCGTGGCTTGACTTTTGATTTGGTCCATTCATTTTTTCCTCCTAAGACACCCACAAAGGCAGCACGTAAACAGAGAGAGACAAACATTCTGCACTAGCCGTTTCTCTCTTCTTTGCCTCCTATAGATCCGTAAATAGGCTACAGTGCCCCCTACTGGCTTGGTTGCATCCAAACAATATCTAATGTTGTATTGTTTAGAAGATGCACCCCGGCCTGTTTGTTTTGTTGATTATCTACATTGAACGTACAGATCTGGCGGTTGAGCCTAACACTCACCGAGCACGGCCAGGTGGATGCGTCATGTCTCATTCAGCACAGGTTATGTTGTCTTTGTTTCATATTTGTATTGATTCACTACCTGTTTTATTCTGTCATACTCAACACTTCCTGCCTTTGTGTGTATGTGTGCTACACTGTAGAAAAGATGTGTATTAAGGCTTTGAAACAGAATTAGGCACTTCAGAACCTTTCGGAAAGGGGGCTATGGCAAAAGATCTGTTATGGACACCAGTAATAACTATACAATCGTGAGGTTGAGACAGTTTGATCTCTCTAGTGAACTTATGAACACATAAATAAAGTTAATAAATACTGTTTTGGTTGGATTTCTACAAACAGAATATTGTAAGCACCTTCTTTTCAGAAGCCAATAGACAAGAAATTCATTTTTAAAAAGTTTATCTCTCTTTTTTTCTTCACAGAGCGCTTTAGTCAGTCAGTCAGAATCTCTGTCGGAGGTTCAATGTGTCAACGCCTCTGCACTTGCTCGTTTCCATTCCAATGTGGGGAGCCAAATGGTCTCGTACGCTCCCCTTCAACCCCGAGACAGCCAATTCAATTTGTGCTTGTGAGAAGAAATTAATCTCGGGTAAAGAATCACTTTTCACCTCTTTATTATGAAGTCAGCCCCTAGAAGCTCCCAAAAAAGACCTCAGGTGTACAAACACATGCACCCTCTGCACGTAGACATACTGAGAAACATACAATGTTCCAATGAATCATCATCTGCTCTTAATATGAGTACATGTTTGAATCTAGAAATCATCAATCTACTTTTTAGTATTGATCAAATTCAATCAAATAGTATATTTGAAGGAAGAAGAGAATTAATTAGATTTATTTAGTTGTTTTTTTTTATTCGTTTTTTAATAATAAACCCTAAATGAGCCCAGATGTAAGCTTAGATTTTCTTGATGGACATCCAAGGTCTTTACACGTCATCGCAGTCTAGTTCGTGAGGAGCAATCACAACTCCATCTGTTTTGTAAAGCGTCATCTCCTGCCAGTTGAGAACATTCCCTGGGGTAAAGTACACTTCGTCCGTGTAGTCCTGGATCTCATCCTCGGTAAGGACGCGGTCCCACATGTGAACATCAGTAATCTTGCCAACGAAAGACTGATTGATATCAAATGACCCATCTTTGGAATCCTGCTCCTGTAGAGATTGGGTAAAGATTGACATTGATTTTGACATACAAAAAAACAGTAGTAGTAGCAGCAGTATTTTCCAGTAATTGTGAGTGTACTCCTAAACTCTGCCCTACCTGGCCCAAGACAACGGTAGGGGCTTCACTGATGTCTGAAGCATCAAGTGTCTTCAGGCTAGAGGCCGCTCCATCAATCCACAGCTGCGCTTTCGTACCTACTGAGTCATATGTGGCACAAATGGAGTGCCACATGTTTGGTTGGTATGTTGCAGCATCGAATGACACCTTCTTATTGTTGGCAAAGACACTGAGCTTGTTGTTATGGAAATAAATCAAGAACGCGTTGTGGAAAGATGCCGTGGCCAAAGAGAAGAGGCTGTGAGTTCTGGTAAGTTCTGTGTAGGACCTGTAAGTATTAAAAGTAAATTAGCGTGTATGACTTCCACATTTAGGGATACAATGGATTTGTTAACGTTGTTGACATTTATATGCTGGTACCTTAAACAAACAGTCGCTGCGGTATAGCCTTGTTTCATCACGTGCAGCTTCACTCGCTCTGTGTCGGTCTCCGTGGGGAAGTGGATCACGTTACCTGTGAGATCTGGGAAAAAAAAGGATAAAGTTGCAAAATGGGAAGGTAAAAAATATAAATTGCACAATGAACGAATGCATTATATAATAAAAAAAATAAATGCAAAGCACTGGTGTTTGCTTTGGCATGTAGAACCTACAGTTACAGTATATTTGTGCAACAAAACACACAAATTAAGTCGATGCTTCCTAGAAAGGAAACAACGTAATGAAACATGTTCAAATCTGCCTCATGCCGAGATTTTTAATGCTCTGTCCCTCTTGAGTATATAAAAGACATTGGACATATCATGAGAAATACTTTTCAACATGATGAAGTCTAACACAACATTAACTGCAGCCTTGACTTACGGGCTTTAATACACAGGCACATAATCAAGGATGGGCAATATTCCTGCTATTCTTATTGTATGGTAACTTTTTTTCTAACACAAAATTTTATTATGGATTTCATCCTCTTGGAAAAATCAATATGCAATCAAGCATGTACCAAAAAACTTACAGTAATAATAATACAACATATATAATAATTATTATCATAATCATTAAGGTAGATAGATAGATAGATAGATAGATAGATAGATAGATAGATAGATAGATAGATAGATAGATTGAGTTTTACCATAAGTATCAGCAGCACATGCTGTGACCATCATCATCAGGAGAAGCAAGTAAGCCATCTAATACAAAGAAAATAACATCGACAATAAACAAATGCTACGAATCAAAAGGTTTTCTTTTGTGACTATTATTTTCTCTACCAGCACGTGATCAAATGTTGTATTTCTATGATATTTGCATTAAAAAAACAGTGCAGGTGTTTTGCTCTTACCTTGTAGTTCGTGTGAGGAGGTTGTGTGTGTTGCTGTGAACAGGGCGGTCAGTTTTATACACTGATTGGGTCCCGCCTCAGATTACACAATACAAAAAATTGCTTTCAAACCGTCATTTCCACTAATTGACAGAGTTAATGATTAGGGATTAAACAAGTTAACAATGCATTTTCTTACCATTACCACCTCTAAATGCACGTGTTCGTGAGAAACTCGCTTGAATCTGAACCTGAAGCACTGAAATAAACACTGGTTAATATGCAAATTAGTTGAAGTTCATGTCAATAATACATGGAGTATTTTGTTTAATTTACTTTTCGTACAAGTCTCATACATAAAGTCTCCAAGTAGTCTGATAAAGTTTGACTGATTTCTTCAAAATGCAGTCAGCATGTAAAAGATTACTAACCTGTCCTTTCTACCCCTCTCCTCCCTCTAACTAACCCATCAACCATGATGGAAGGAAGACAGCTCAGTGCTGTCAAACTAAATAAAAAGACGAAACAAAAAGGAAAATAATAGTTACATGTGATGCAAAGGACAAGGAATTGGCAGAACAAATGCAACAGCAACATCATATACATGATATTCAGTGTGTGATTGGATCTGTGTGTATATTTGAACCATTGATTATATGAGATACTGGATTGTGACTCTCTGTACTCTCTGTACATTTTCAGAGTTTTCTTTTGTATTGTTTTTGGTTGTCAATGGAGAGCAGAATAAAAGGGTGGACTGACCCGACAACTTTTAACTGCAGTAATTAAACTATTACTCAGTCTTTGGGAGGCGAGGTGTGTACCGTCTTCTCTGTCTGTGTGTAATTATCATAGACCTAAGTGGTTTGAACTCTCAATTGTTTTTTTGTTTTTTTGTTTGGTCCCCTCTAAAAATACTTAGCAGCAGTGATCCAGTTATTGACTTTTTAGTTTATTTTTATTTTTAGTACATTTCTATTTTTTCCTAAATCCAAACGTCTTTGGCAGGAGAAAGTTTCGCACATATGTGCAGGATAGACTGACAAGGAAGACCGTGGAGAGAAATACCATTCAGGATATTTAAATATTTTTTCACATCTCTCTATACTGTCTTGTTGCTTGGAGAATGGATTTGATCAAAGTTTGGATGACAAACTGAGAATTCCAAATCAAACGATGGAGATTTGTGCTTATTTAGAAACCAGCTTCAAATGCTTTCAGTTCGCATTGACCAAAAATTGTATATAAGCCAAGGATTCAGCTCGTAGCTCCTAGCTGAGAAAATTGTATGTATAAAAATATTAAAACCCTCTGTAATATCAGTGAAAATTAAGTTTGGAAGAGATTATCCAGGTCGGGTGTGATAGATATTTGAATCCTTCATTTGCTGTGAAGTCAAGTTGAGTTTATTTGCATGGACCAATATCACATCCAACGTCACAATGGGCTTTACAGGGCCACATAAACCACAACAACCGTTCCAAAGAGCTCTGTGAAAACAAGGTAAAACTCCCCAAAAAGACCTTAACATGAAGAGGGAAAAAAGAGACCTCAGGAGTGGATATTCAAAGAGGAGTCCCTCTCCTCCAGCAACATTAGGAAATGCATGTGGGAGGAATTGATTAGATAGAGAATCAATAATGTAGGAAAAAAACATGAACCCAAAAGAACCCATGAACTCAAAGTCGTGCCAGGAGTGTGGCAGAGGTGTGTTCCAGGATTCAATCCTCAATTATGCTATGAATAGTTCTCTCGAGGTGTGTTTGCTTCTGAATACGTACACAATGTTCTCTTCATGCGCGCAATTATTATAATTGTGTGTCATTATAGATTTGCTTAATTATGTCTCCTCCCAACAACATTCACCTGCAGGTATTAATGTAATAGGAAGTCACTGAATGTCACGTTTCTTTTTTTGTCTATGTATGAGTTTTGTGTTTAAGTTGTTGTGGATAAAGGCATCCGTCAAATGCGGAAATGTTAATACGCTGGAAACGTTGGGTTTATTCAGGGCTTCTAAATATGTCAGTGTGTGACCTAACAGTTTATTGGCCTTTCCTTCCCCGGGACACCAACGGTTCACACAGAGGACAGACGGAGATAACACTCCCACTTTATCTGGGAAACTACACTGTGTTAATTATCTGAACAGTTCAACAGATGTGAGAGGGGTCGTCCCCCCGGCCTGCTGTGACCCTCACCCTGGAGAACAGTAACCATCATGTGAGAGACCTCAGAGTGGCTGATAAAGGAATCTCACTCAGTAGGTTTACACGACGTCTGAAAAGTCAAATCATTGCTTTAGTTCGACCAAAACTGGATTTTTAAAACACACGTCAACACCCTAGTCCGACTGAAAACACTGCACTGAATTGATTTTCTCAAAGTCAGACTAACATACCTAGACAAAGCAGTTGGACATCGATTTGCTAAGCCACATATGCTCCACGGGGTGGAGCAGACATCAAGGTGAGTCTAACAGAGGGGTGGGCTATCAGACAAGTTAGATAACGATGCAAAACGGATGATCAATATGGCCTCAGAGGCAAAGGACAAGACGGATGATAAATACTAATTCAACTTCTGAGCTAAGGAACATTTGTCCCAATTTGGCCATTTAAAGGAGTAATTCAGCCTTAAGCCCCATCCACAGGGGACCAGTGTTTCCCGGGGACCTCATGTGATGTAAAAGTGACCTCGACCTGCCCACATCTGGGTTTCGTGGGGAGAAATCGTACAGGACGAGCTAGGTCTATATTTTACTCAAATATACTGACATTTTCCCCAGTATATATATGAACCAAGATTGTTTCGTAACAATCAATCCATAAATAATTTGCTCTTTCTGTGAATGGTCTTTCGTCCATATTTCCCAACAGAAAGAGTCAGAAAGAGGTGAAAACAGACGAACAGAAAACAAAAGGCTTTGCAAAGAAACCCCCCAAAAAACAAATCACTGTGATGCTGTTTCACACGGGATGAGTATTATCACATGACTTGTGTAAACAGGCCTTAAAATAGTGTGCATCTGACCATTGCCAAGTAATAAATAATCCCCAGTTCTCACCACTCTGAGATATAAAATTAAGCTTAACTCAAAATCTTAATTATAAAATAGACTTCACCAATTGGAAACGAAACTTAATCAAGTAAATCTCACTCAAATTATGTGAATATGTCGCAAACACATTGAGAAAACACAACAAAATTAAGAAAACACAACAACATTAAGAAAACAAAACAACATTAAGAAAACTAAACAACATTAAGAAAACGCAAAAACATTAAGAAAACGCAACAACATTAAGAAAACACAAAAACATTAAGAAAACGCAACAACACCTTTAAGAAAACGACAACATTAAGATAACAACAACATTAAGAAAACACAACAACATTAAGATAACAACAACATTAAGAAAACACAACAAAATTAAGAAAACAACAGCATCAAGAAAATGCTAAAACATTAAGAAAACACAAAAACATTAAGAAAACAACATTAAGAAAACAACAACATTAAAAATACACAACAAAACTAAGAAAATGCAAAAACATTAAGAAAACATGTTCCTGCGGGATTTTTTTAAATTTTGCTGTATTTTCCTAATATTTTTGCATTTTCTTAATTTTGTTGTGTTTGGCACCTCAGGGCCACCGTAGGTAAGCCATCAGGAGGATCCTTACACCTTGACCTGTGGCACTGGTTTCCATCATTGGGTCTTCACAGTGCCATCTTCTTCACCATTATCTCATCGGTTATGAAGCACTTTATGTTTTAAATCATGTCTTCTGTGCCAGGACCGACAAATAAAAGGGTAAAGAAATACCAATTTCACAGATTCTCTCTCTTAGTTTTGCACCGTTCCAACTGTAAAGTTTGAGCCCCCTGACGATGTTGTTACACATGACGATGGTTGAGGGAAGGACAGAACAGCAAGCAGACAATAGAAATTTATTCAGCCTGGCCACCAGAGGGAAAAACAAAACAGAGGGGGTGGGGGGGACCTCACACTCTTCACCACAACATTGGAGCCTCCATTTCCACAAGAGAGTCAAAAAACTAGGTCTTTCCCTTCACACTCTCATACCCGGCCGCTCAGGGATGGTGATAAATTAGTGTCAATCTATCCCAGGTAGCATCAATCTTCCCTCATTTGGAGATAAATGGATCTAAATTGTACACAACGTCATTTAAATTAACCCCATCAAGAGGCATAAATAAAAACATTCACACTGTTAGTTATGTTAATAAACAATAAACATTCTCTTCTTTGGAACAGATAACTATTACAGCAGGGAAATACCCTCAAATTCATTTTAAAGGGGAAGGCCACTCCTTCTTCTTAAAGGGCCAGGCAGGTCAGGAATTAAAGTACCCCTGTATGATCAAACAGAGCTCATAACAAGTAAACACACACTTTCCAAACATCATAGTGTATGTCCAAGGCTTTTATACGTGTTGATCAAAGGGGAGAGAGGAATGTGCACACCAACACTGATTTAAGCAAAATACCTGGCAGAAATGGAGGAAGTGGGCTCCGTGATAGATGTGGGGTGTTTTCCTGCAGGAGAAGAAGAATTTCGCTGTACATGACACGTGACTAGTGCTGACATTCCTGGGACAGTTTACTGTAAGTGTTAAATGTGTGGTGCAATTACAGTCAAATTTGAATGACACACAGACAGATCATGCCAGCATTTCCTGTAGATTTAAATATTGTACGTCCTGCAGGTGGCGCTACACAGCAACATGAGGAATTTCTGAGATCACAAGCAGTGGTAAAGAGTCAGATTTGGCAGAAATTGTCCATAATTCAGTCCATCTTTAGATTAAGGTATTATAACAGGCGAGTAAAACTTTCACCGCAGCGATTTGATTACTATCATTTAGTGATTGATGCATCAGAAATCTTTAATTTCCACCATAATTCAATTCTGTTCAATTAAAATGTATCAAATTCCTTCCAAATTCGCTTGATTTACAAATAGGACAAAGGAAACATAATTACGCATTTTGAGTAAAATGCGAAGAATATAGGAACTCTTTACTGGAATATATTTTACAGAGGAATCTGCTTTACAATTACAATTACAATTACAATTCGCATTTAGCAGATGCTTTAAAACTGATTTTTTTTTTGTACAAAAATCACAGCTGTATAGATGATGTATATATAATGCAAATCCAAATCAAGGTACAGAGTAAATGTTTATAGAAAATTTCCGTTGCTACAATAAACTTTGAAAAACATTTTTTTTTTTGTACTGTAGATGGTTGCCTTTTTACTCTTCAAGCTGTTACATGAACCGCATGCAGTCAAATTTAGCTTTTGAAAGACATCCAAGTGTTTTCATTGAATGTTTACTGGCAGTTCATTTCTTTACTGTCAATTATAACCCTTCCCGTGATATCAAAATTCATCGCCCTCCAGTTGAGAACATTCCCCGGGGTGAAGTTTTGTTCATTCATGTAGCGCAAGATCTCACATTGGGACAGAACGTAGTCCCACATGTGGACATCGGACTGCATGCCAATGAAAGACTGATTGATGTCAAATCCACCACCATGGGCATCCTGTTCCTGTAGAAATTGAAATTGGATGAAGATTAAATTTGGCATAAGATTGCAGCAGTATTGTCCAGTAATTGTAATTGTGCCCCTAAACACACAACCATACCTGTCCCAAGATAATGATCATCTGTCCAGTGATGGTTCTGGTGGTTGAATATTTCTTGATCGAGGGCATTCCATTTAACCACAGCTGCACCAGTGCAGCTGTGGAGTCAAATGTAGCACAAATGGTGTGCCACATGTTTGGTTTGTAGTCCTGACCCCTGTATTCTGCATTCACGTTGTTGACGTGGATTTCCAGCTCATTGTTGCCGTTGTCCCAGAAAATCAGGAACCCGTTTGCTAAAGCGGGCGTGGACAAAGAGAACAGAGCGTGGTCCCTGCGAAGGTCTGTAAAGATCCTGGAAGGATTCAAACGAAATATGAAATTAGCATGCACGGTGGCTTTCACACTCAGGGACGTAGTGGAATCTTTCATTAAAAAAAGGATGTTGGTTACCTGAAGCAGACAGTCAAAGCAGTGATGTCTTGATTTGTTGTGTTTAATCTCACAAAAGTTGTTTTGGTCTGCTGTGGGAAGGTGAACATTTTTTCCGAAAGATCTGTTAAAAAATCCATAAAGTTTCTAAATTAATTCATTGCACAACAGATAGCAAAATGCAAAAAACACTCATTGTATTTTGTATGTTTATCTATATTTTTTTTTAGAATATATTGCTTTGCCATTGTTTGTTTGGTGTAAATAATACAATATGCAGTGGAAATACTGCATTGACATTTATCTGACTTATGTTTTGTTTTCATGATAATGCTTTTCAGAAACTCCTTTTTTTTACACAACACAAACTAAATCTATGCTTGACATAGTCAAACCCGTGAAGTTCAAATCTTCATTATGCTGTGACGTTTCTAATACTCCGTCCTAGCTGTGCATATTAAACAGAAGAAAGAGAAATACTTTTTCAATATGAAGAAGTCTAATGCAGCACTAACTGCAGCCTTGAGTTATTTTCTTTATTATGCAGGCACATAATAATGTGCTAACGTAACATATCTATTAGAACAGAAGTTGGATGTAGTTTAATAAAGTCTTGCAGGATACTAAATAGATCTTAATAAATCAGGAATGCATTTTTTTTTTTTTTTTTTTACCTTGAGGTTGAGCAGCACATGCTGTCAGCATCACCAGGAGCAGAAAAAATGCCATCTAGTACAAAAATGATACATGCACACCACAGAAAATAAACAAAAAAAATCTATTGAACAGTTGCCATTCATTTTTTCTCTTTTTAGATTTTGCATTTCCATAACTTGGCTAGCGACAGTTTACCCTGTCCTTACCTTGTAGTCTGTGTCCAGAGGTTGAGTGTAGCCGTGAACAGGAAGGTCAGTTTTATAAACTAAATGCTTCCTCTTTTCTAAGGGTGACTGTTTTTCTTACTTCCTTGTGTCTTATTTCCTGCCTGAAATTTCAGGAACACAAGAAAGTTCCCTGTATTTTTGCACATAATTTTCACTAATTTCCAGTGATTATGTAAATTATAAAGTATCAAAGTGCTGGGTTGATCATCAAATGAATAAATATATTAAAGCTTTATTCTCTTTGTAAATAAAAAATAATTTCCTAGTGCATTTTGGTACCATGACTGACTACAAACGTATCGTTATCTCCTGCAGGCTCTTCACGCTTCTTCATGAGCAACATTCAACTTGCCTGCATTCAAATAAGAACCGATCGATACTTTGGAGTACTTGAGAATATTACGTTGAGTAGTTTTGTTGATTTGCTTTTCCAACAAGTCTGATTAAAAAAAGGCCCCAGGGAATCTGTTTGATAAAATTTGACGCAGCCAGAATGCACAAAACCAGAATCAGACGCTGATCCGACCTTCAAACGGTAAATGGACTGCATTTCTATTGCCCTTTTTTCCAAAGCGTTTGCCTCACATTCACCCATTCATACACACATTCACACACCAACAGCCAAGGTAACCATGCAAGGCCCACATATCGTGAGGGCAATTTGAGGTCAGGGTCTTGTTCTGAGACCTTCAACCCAGAAGGGCAGGGGATCAAACTGGCAACCCTTCGATCACTAGGCGATCACCCTTACCACGCCATTTTACCCATAAAAATGTGCGTATCCATGCATGCGTGATTGTGTACATGATGGAGGTTAATTGTTGGGCGAGTGTTAAAAAGATCTCCTACGAGAGATATTCAGTACTTCAATACTTCAGTACTTTCTATTCACTCCTCTCCCTGACAACCCTGCAAAAGCGACAGTGCTATCTGTACTGTCGCTTTCACACAATATATCCTCTCCACAGAGGCTGGTTTAGCCACTGATGTGATAACATGCAGGAGTGACCTGGGTGGAAGCCTGCAGCTCAGAAAGAACGTTTCCTGGAGATCGGCATCAGATGAGCCAGAGGGATGAACCCTGGAGAGGGATCAGACAGAGACGACTAGACAGAGCACACTCAACCCAGCAGGGAAATACTCCCTGAGTCTGACGGAGCCTCCAGAAAGGATGAGAGACAGCTGAGACAGAGAGAGAGAGAGAGAGAGAGAGAGAGAGAAAAAAGAGATTGTGCTGTCAGAATTCCACTTGTTTTTCTGCAAATGCGGAACCATGGAAAGACAACACTGTTCTGTGAAACGAAAGTTTATTTTAGTTTATCAAATCAGTGAATAATTATTACACGTGACGCCAAGGAAAAGGAATTGGCAGATCCAATGCAAAACAATGCTGAAAGCTTACAGTCAAAACAGATGAAACATAAAGCCGCTGGAGAGATGGAGGTTGGATAGCTGAAGACTGGATCCAGGATGTTGAACAAAACAAAGGAGTCAGACAGGGAACCTGACTATATATAATGCATATATAGAAAAGGATATACTGTACGTGAACATATGATTAGATGAGATACTGGATGCTTACACTGTGCACCGTAAAATGGGTTTCTTGTGTTGACTCTTGGCACTAGAGGGCAGAACAAATTGTATAACATTTACCTGCGCTTATTAAAGTCAGACTGGTGTCTTTGTCTGTGAGTGTATATGTACGTGCTCTGTTCAATAATCACAGTCCTATGTCATCAGAGATTGTGTGGTTTCGTTTCCTGATTCGGTCCGCTCCCAGCCTCGTCGAATTTGGGTGACTCTGCGGTCCACACATGGGAGAAGAAGAAGCAGTTTCAAAAGCAGCACCACGGTCGGCACTATCAGACACAGCTGGTAGGCGGGAGGAGTGAACCATTTGTAGATCGAGGGACGCAGGAAGTTCCAGCCGTACAGGTAAGTGTGCAAGGTGCAGAGGAACAGCGTCAGGTAGCCGAGCTTGGACTGGAAGAGAGAAAACACAGGCACGTGACATTGCACTCAGGCGTGAACTTGAACACACTCGCGCTCCCGCGCAGGCCACAGACGTAAATGCTGTGTATTAGCTTCAATAAGATGGAATGTACCAGGTGGACCTTTACAGAGACGAGCTTCTGGCCCACGCAAATACACGCTCACGTGCACAGCTTCTGCACGCACATACATACGTGAATGGAACCTTCATTACGTGTGGCCAAGGATAATGTATGCCCTCCAAATTACATCTGATGAATATCTTAACATTTAAAGTGCTTCCCTAATTTGGGCTGGAGTCGAGGGGGGGGAAGGGGGGGGAGGCTGTGTGAGAAAAGGAACGAGACTTGACCCAGTTACATTTATGAATGAGTTTGTTCCCTGTTCTGTTCACTTTTCAACTGTTCAAAGTACAGAGAAGGAACATTCACGTCCGGCCAAAAAAAAACAATGAAGTGAAGTAAACAAGCAAATGACATTAGTCATTAAATGACAAAAAATATATATCGCGAATTCGCTTTTGGCATAATATTTTTGACACTTCTTGGCCGTTCCATCTGGGCTACAGCACAAACTTATCAGGCGCAACGTGAGTCTTGGCTGAGATATTATATGAAGCTTTAGAAAGACTGTGGCTGACTCCAGACTTCCTACGGTCCAGTGGCTCCTCTGACTGAGCCTCAGCAGGTTAGAGCCTCCCATCTGGTTGTGCAAGAAGAAAATCACATGTCCCAAATAAAATCTCCCAATAAGGTTGTTTGTATTCATTTTATCAGAAGCTGGCCATGAGAGAAATCACACAATAGACTCCGAAATGATAAGCAGTGTGTTACTCTGCCAGTCAGACCGCTCTTTGAACCAAGACTGCCAAATCTGACAGATACAAAAAGTGCGAGAGGCTCAGATGATAGGTGAGCAGAGGAATAGGAGGCTTTTCCAGAAAACGGGTATGCCTGTGTCATTTTTAAATCAAACATTAATGTGTACATTTTATGAATATTAAAATAGTTTAGATGTTAGACAGCCTAGACAGCTAATATTTCAAAAGCTGCCTAATTTGTATGCTGTGTGTAGAACGCAGACAAAGCTTTAATCTGACACAGGCTGTCAAATATCTACAAGCTTTTCAGTTGAAATGCTGTACAAAACTGTTGAATAAATAATGCTCATAGTGTGTACACATATGGCTACAGCCACTGACAAGTGCACGAGGGTAACTAGGCGCTGCAGGGGGAGCATCACTGGAAACTCTAACATAGAATAGAATTTGATGGAACCTTTTAGAGTCACTAAATGGATTTCATTATATAAACCTGACAAAGGGCCTGTGAAAGGAATCAGCGTCTGCTCCATCGCGATGGATCACCTGGACAAAGCTGAATTCTCTCCAGCTGAGGGCGTTGCTGACTGAAGGAAGAGAGGTGATTCCCAACAGGATATACAGGCCGAATGCCAGGATCCCCACAGAGAAGTAGGAGTCCGTGCGCCAAGCCACAACTTTATCAAACTCGTACGTTTTGTTTGCCTTGACCTTAAAGTGACAGAGAGAGCAAGAATTTGTAGGCTAACATCGCAATAATTTAACATATATAACTACATACTGCCTATATATCGTTAAAATCCATTGTTGTACATCAATATGCAAATAAATAAGGACATCTGTAAATTGTACTCACCAGTGAGATGATGTATGCTCCACTTCTCTGCCTTACATAATGTCTGGGGGCAAAAAGCAAACTTTTATTTAGGAGGTAAATTCACATTTGGGGTCTTTTACAAGTCTTTTACTGCAGCAGTACTGTGGTACTGTGGATGTATCAGTGGAGCTGTCATTCTCTGAATACCAAGATCTGTTCAGGTACCGACCAGAGTAACAAGGTGACTTTGAATGCAGGGTAATTTTTTGAAGTATATTCTCTAATACCCATCCATCTCAGGTTCTACGGGGTCCTTAAGGTTTTCACTCTATATGTATGTGTATGTATCCCAGTCCATTTCAGGAAGGGCATAATTAACTCTGGGCTGCAGCTGTCACAAACCAAAGTGTTTGCTGCAGCGCCTAAAAACTCGATCATTCATGTGGAGGGTAATTTCCCTTTTTCCATGAAAATTTCACAGATCTCCTGTCCTCTAATCTTTGTTTGTCCGACTTTTCAGTGGCATTGAATGAAGCACCCGTGAGGTTTGGGTTTATGTGTGAATGTAAATACCGTATCGGGATGACGAGCGTGTAGAGCACGTGGAGAAAGGCGAAGCCGAGCGCTAACAGGCCCAGCTGTTTCCTGCACAGCATCCAGCGGTCCAGCCAGTCAGGAAAACGTCTGGAACAGACAAACCACAACTGTGATTATATGATTGATTATATGATGACAACTTTTAGAATGCAATGGAAATGACAAAGCTTTATATTGAATATAATATGATGTCTGACCTGTACTTGGTGCCTCTGTAGAGCTGAAGGATGGCGGCGAGAACACCGGGCAGGTAACAAAGGGACAACATGATCAGGGACACGATGGGAAACACCTGAAAGACGGAGCATCAACACCGCACTCATCAGTCCAGATGTAAAACACCAAATTCCAGTATAGGAGACGAGAGGTGGTGAGAAGAGTCTACCTTGTTGGCCAGAGACACCATGATTCTGAAGGAGATGTCTTTTTTCTGTGTCACGTACGCGTAGATGACGTCTGTGGTGACCACGTAGAAGAAGAAGAAGGCAGTGAGGCCCACAGCCAGGATGAGCGGCAGCCTCCACTCTGGGAACAGCTGCAGTGGGAAGTCCTCCAGCTCCCTGGCTGCTGTCAGAGAGCCCCGGTCCACAACGCTGAATCCTAGCTTGGTGGCCATCTCCGTTACGGCCTGCTTGGCCTCCGCACTGTTCCCGCACAGATACACCTGAAATATGAAGACGTGTCCAATTCTTAAGCTGTTCGGCTTCATCGTTTGGTATTTACCACCATCAAGAAGGTTATATTTTGGCTGTTTGTTTGTCTGTTGGCGGAATTACTTAAATCTATCCATTCATCCATATAGGCCACACCCATTTTCGTCAAACTAGATTCCCAGTCTTTTTCTTTGACGTTGACACCATAACGACAACTATCAAATTTTATCAATAA
>OMNV01009101.1:0-26207 GCA_900303265.1 Brotula barbata | reverse complement strand
CTATAGGAATGATCAGCATCCAGCAGACGACCACTGTGGCATCACCTGCGTCCAGAGGTTCAGGTAAAGTGAACCGGATCAAATTTTCCTCTGCAGAACAAAGATCTTCTGTTCAGTAATCCAGATTAAAGTAGATTAGTCTGCCTGGTAACAGGTGATACTGCAGCAGAAAAGACTTCCTAGGCTCAGGTTTTATGAGGCCACTTCCTGACTGAGGCCCCCCCATTAGTAACGTGATCGGGACAACAGCGCCACCTTCTAACTTTTCTGCCTCGGTGAAAAACATCTCAGAGATCCAAACGGGATGAGAGCAGCTCGTTTGTTGATATCTTCATAAGATTCAAATGAAAATGGACAGATGAAGACATGTGTGCGTTCCTTTCAGGTCTCAGTGTTGGACAAGGTGTCCCCTCACAGAACCATGAGCCAAGTGGTGAGTCTCTTGTTTTTTTTGTGAAACTCTTCCACCAGGCTGATGTTCCAAACCAAACGCTCACATTCACCTCAATAGATTTTCTGTTATTTCATTTGTGTCTACCAGTACAATTGTGAGTCAAATATCATAAATTGTATTTGTACTGTCTGGACCAAGCTGGACAAAGGCTGCATCTTACAAGAACAACAAACAATAATTACTGAGATATGAAAGTGTGTCCATCCTTTGTTTCAGATGCAGGAGGAGCGAGCAGCTCAGCAACATCACAGATACAAACCGGAGGTAAAATCATTTGGAAACATTTCAATTTTACAAAAGAAGAAAAGCAAAGTTTCACACAAATGTACAGACAAACTGACTGGCTGAGAAAGCATCAGTTTAAGGAAACGTTTCCGGAAAAAACAACTATAAACTGACCTTAAACTGACAACATGGAGCTTCACCCACTTCCTGCTGCCTCCCATCCAAGGAATGAGCTCATAGATCTCCAATCCCACTCCTCTTCCTCCTTTTGGATCCACTTCTTCTCCTCATCTTCACTTCAACTGCTGGTTGTAGTTCCTGCTCTCTCGTTTTCCCGCCTGAGGATCCCGGATAACTTCTAGTTCTGACATCCTGCTCAGGACAGACAGCCAACATGGCGTCCACAGCAGCCATCTGTGGTGTCTCCAGCTGCAAACCTCTGGATTTGTCAGTGAGCCGTCTGCCCACAAACAAACTGGTCTTGCCTTCTTCTTCCTCTTCTTTCAGATTATGCAAACATGCAGAAGAGGTGCATATTGCCCCCTACTGACTCTCAGAGTACCAACACGTTTATGAAAGTGTGTGTGTTTGAGGCCTCTGTCCCTGGAGACTTCAACTCTTCTAAACCCTGAGAGGAGCTGGGGACAAAGACAAAACAATAAGAGAGACCCGTGGATGTCAAACTTTCATAAAGCATAAAAACTTTGTGACCAAATGTTTGTCTGAACACATGGGGTTTCACTCTGATCGCAAAAGTAAAAACTAGAAGGACAAGAAGACGAAGAAGAAGACAAAGAAGACAAAGAAGAAGTGCGACTGTTTGTGATTCACTGTAAGAGAAACACAACAGTCATGTTCACAGAGGGACAACGTGGAGGAAGACAAAAATCAGTCCTACAAGATCCTCATCGTATCATCCAGCAGACAACAGCTGGACAACAGCCATTATTTTCATGTGGACACAAGACAAACACTGAAAGCAGTTTTAGAACATTTCTGCACACCAAAAGAGGCTGATGCAGGATCGATCAATCAATCAATCAATCAATCAATCAATCAATCAATTTGGAATGTAAAACTACAAAATATGAACAGGCCGTTTTTGTTCTCCGCAGGTTCGCCTCTCTCTGCTGCCCCTGCTGGTCAGAATGGAGGTAACGCTCTGTCATTACAGTAACCTGTATGTTAGTGTCACACCGTTACAATGTTGGTGAGGAGAGACATTTTGTCTTTTAGGTGCAGGAAGTTTCGCTCACACAGGAAACGGTAAAACTTTCACACTGATGGAGGTTTTTCAATTCCACTGAGTCAGCAGGTTTTTCACCTTCCACTTTTTTATTTAGGCTCAGCATGTACTTACTTTTTGTTAGACAGAAAACTTTCAAAGCGAAACAGCATAATTTTTGTCTGAGAAACATCGTCGAACTCCCTCTGCATTTATCTGCCCAAAGTAATATTTGATAATTTTTTTATTTTTTTTTATGTACATAGGAGGCTCAGCGGCTGATTGGACTATTCAGCTTGAAACGGCAGGTAAAACCTCTCTGACAAAGAAATGAAAAGTAAAAGTATACAAATAGATAGATAGATATATAGATAGATAAATAGATAGATAGATAGATAGATAGATAGATAGATAGATAGATAGATGCCAACAGTGAAACGAAATCCGAGCGAGCGTTTCAGCCCACAGCACCCCACACACACCAAATTTAAACAATAATTTGAATAAATAAACAGTTACATTAATCACATTACTACATTCATAAATTTACGTAAATGAACGTATGAATGAGTTCACGTATGTCTGGTTTCTCTCTGCAGGAGTGGATGTATCTGAGGCTGATATTAATGGTAAATATCTGTTGATCATTGTTGATATCTGATCAAAAGACAGAAAACAAACAGGAAAAAAAACAAAAACAGCAAATTGAAAAGCAAAATAGTTTGCAGCAAAAAAAGAAAAAAGTACACAAAACACAAAGAAAAATAACACAGGACGTATGTTTGTGTGTGTGTGTTGCCAGGTAACGGACAGAAGCTCATGAATGGAGGATCTGAACAGAGTCAAACAGGTGAGCTACAGGGGGAGGGGCTTAGATAAATGGAGAATGTTACCTGGTTTGCAGCTGAGTTTCTTTCACTTTTACTTTTTCATCCCGGTGTCCGCTTGACATCCTACTCTTTTAAATTATGCTTGGGACGTTTAGGGGTGGAGCCTCACATCTGGATTATACTTGGGAAGCGGCAGCTCACACAACACGCGTCCCTTTGTCTCTTACTTAGGCATCACCATTTCCCCAAAGCTGTCACAGTTCATCAGACCCAATTTCAATCGTACAATAAGTAACAATGACCTCCATTGTTGGATAAGCCGACCGTTTTCCTGGATGGGAAGAATTCAAAGAATAAAAATGAGAATACTACTTCTTTTCTGTAATATCCCAGTCCAACCTACTGGAACCTTAAAGTGTTCATAAAATCTTGTTAAGAATTGTAAAAATCTGTCTCCATCTTCCTCCCATTAAGGAACCGCTGACCCTTCCAGCCACGACTTCCTCATTGGTCTGATGGGTGAGCTTCATGTGCTGAGCTACGTTTATAATCTTTGTTTTATCTAAAAGTTTGGCATTAAACAGCTGTTTTATTTCTATATGAGTTAACTTGTGTTTGATCTGTTTTGTTGTCACAGGAAGTGATGCGTTTGGCCTGGACGTCCTCAGTGACGGCGCAGGTTTGTTCAACGTTGACAAGAATCAGTTTCTAATGTAAAGATTTTAAAGAGCAAACATCATTTTTTGCTGTTTTCGTAACGAAACAACAGAAGACAAAGACACGTGTGTTTGGCCGACTTCAGGATGCTTATCAAACAAATTCAACCAAAAAACAAACATGATCAGAAAATAGGTAAAATTCTTTTGTCTGATTGGATGAACTCACTGCTCAGTGCTGGAAAAATGATAAACTGAGGTTTATTTCTAGAGTGGGAATATCAGACGTTTTCCACTAATAATCATTTAACTTCATTTGACAAAATGACATTTCATTCATTAGATTTTGTCTGTCACAGGTCAAACGGATCAGCCTGCTCAGCCGGAAGCTACAGGTCACAAACATTTTTCTAACAAAACTCAGATCAATCAAAATCTCACGTCCATCATCGATCAGGACTGAGGATGCTGATTGATCCTTCTCGCTCCATTGTTTCTTTTTTCAGTGCTGAGTTTGGATGGGACTGCAGCATCGGCCGCAGATGCTGGATCATTCAGCGGCTCTGTTTCAAGCCCGACTCCAGGTACAGTCCATCCTCGGGGGCCCCATTTGAAGTCTAAGGGGCCCTTGAGGGTGTTATCTCAGAATGTTTTTCACAATCATTCAGGTCCAGGAGATCCTGTCCATCACAGTGACCTCGGCGTAGACGCCTCTCTGAACTCAGGATCTGACCAATCACCTTCCAGCGCTGCCTCAGGCTCCTCCCACTCAGCAGCCCAGGGAGGTTGGCGGTTTTAATGATTGTTACTCATCTCTCTGTGTCTGATTTGATAGAGAACACGTTTTCCTCTGTTTGTATCAAGAACATTTTATTTCGCTCATGTTCTCATTAATCTTTGCTGCATTGTTTAGTTGCAGCAGCTGAGTCTACATTGTCCATATCCAACCACGAAGCTCAGACAGGTAATGTGTGTGTGTGTGTGTGTGAACATGGCTGCCACATGTACTCTGTGTTCGTTTCATGGTTTTGAACGTGTGTGTATGATAAATACGTCTTGTGTGTTTTATTGTCATTGTTTTGTTGCAGGCGGAGCCGACTCGTCTGATCTAAACGGTAAAATTGATTATTTCTTTATTTTGGTTTTGTTTCTGTTTTGAAGTCGTGAGCAGTGACGTCTGTGTTTCACAGGAAATGGCCGACAGGTTGTGCTGGCGGACTCAAACGGAGGTAAACTTTTATCTCTCATTAGGAAGTAGTAAATTCTGAGATTATTATTACACAGCTTCTTGCCAAGGAAACAAAAAGTTCACACAGTACATCATTTATAATTACATTTAAACTAATTGCATGTTTACTTGTGAATTATGTCCAGGCATTTGTGTATTTTGTGAGAGGATGCAGCTTCACAAGCTTAGCATTAAACTTTGGTAGGAACAGAGAGATGGAGACCACGGCTAATGCTAATGCTAATGCTAATGCAAACGTTGTTTTGCATTCCAACCAATTAAAAAGACCTGACAACTGCAGTTAGCATTCATCGCTACAAGTCAACAGCACATCAAATCTTGATAAACATCCATTATACAAACAGAACATCTATGCGTATGGAAAATAATAGAGACAAACAACAACAACAACATATCCCAGCAGACGCTCCGACTGTCAGAACAGGGCATCAAGCCGCTAATGATGGGGGCATAAAGCTCACTGCTCTGACCTTTAACCCCAGCAGAAAGTCATCCTACTGTTGGTGATGTTGGTGGGATGACCTTTGACCTCACAGGTACTCATCATTTTCCTACTTAAGTTTGTTTCTCCCGATGCAGCCACATGGGGACAAGAAGATACGTGTGTTTGTGTGTGTGTGTGTGTGTGGGGGGGGGTGACTTTAACTTTCACTTGTCTCTGTGGAGCACAGAGTGCTAAGAGCTTGAGTGAAAAGTGTAGATCTTGAGACAAGCGGCCAATTTCTGCATGATGTGTGTGTGCCTGGTGGTTTCAAGCTCTCAGACTGGTGTGTGAGATGAACCAAACTGGGCTCGTACTTTCACTGAAACAGGAGGTGGTTTTGTTTTTGCTTTGCAGAGAGGACGAACGCATTGGTTTCAGTGAACGATGTTCATTCTGACCCCACAGGTAGGAGCCCATCTACATCATTGACCTGATTATATTCATGACACTCTGATGTTTATTCATTATCTGTTATTATAGAAACGTTGAGCTGGAAAGTCTTTAATTTTTGCCTTCTTTAAACTTTAAGAGCTTCAACAATACAAACCTAAAATAGAATGTTATTTCTAAGAGACATGTAGAGAAAACAAATGGAAGCCTGACATCCAGTGGACGTGGTTGTCCTATTGTGATAAATAACTGTAACAGACCACACCAGAACATAAGAAAGATCTCAAGAGAGGAAATAGGAACAAAAGCAAAGAAAATAAACGTACACACTCTCAACATGAGCGACTTTCAGACCAGCCACTAATCCTGATCCTCCAGTCCTGGTCCTGGTGATTGTTCTTCTAATTACGGTTCTTCTTATCGTTATGATATCCCAGTGTCCTCTATAATTTGGTCTTTATGGTTTTATGGATATTTTTTTTACCAGCTGGAGATAAACTTTGTTCCTTAATATTGATCAAGCAATTTATATTTAACCCTGAATCGTAACATCAACCCTAACATTGACCCCAAACATCAACAATGACCTTCAGAGTGGGGGGATGGGTGGATTGAGAGAGGGAGGAGGATGATAGACGGATGATTTCTAACTGTGTGTCTGTTCTGGTTTCAGCATCAGGTCTTGGCATGGGCCATGATGTCACAGGTAGGCCTAGTTGCTATGACGACCAAGTGTGTAGGTTCTAGAACGACAGGGGGGTTAGATAGAGTGATCGTTCAAGCTGCAGAGGAACTAAACTTTCACAAATCATCAGTACACACGGTCCATCGAGTACACACAGTATATGGGGTACACATCATACGTGCTGTGTATGCAGGATGGTAACATCATAGACAGTACATAAAGTACATACAACACATAAATTATATATACATACTGCATGTACTGATGTGTGTATGTATATTGATGATGAGTAGCATTGTGTTTTTCCCGTAGTGTTTCTGATGTGAAGCCGTGTTTACCACTTTGTTGTTCCAGAGTCGTCCCCAGTCCTCCTGCATACAGAGGCTTCACACTCACAAACACTGCAGTCAGGTCAGATATACATTTACTTTACTAAGTAAGTACCTTTCTTTCTTTCTTATTATTATAAGTGTAAGTATTTTAGCAGTACACGCTATTTTGTACTTCCATTACCACTTCATTTCATAAAGTGCCATGAGATGTCCTTTGTTGTGATTTGGCACTATATAAATAAAATTGAATTTAGTTGATATTTGTTCATATGTTTTTTTAATAAACAAAAAAAGAGTTATAAACAAAAGAAAAGCTGGCATGTGGGGCTGTCAGTCACTATCAGACTAGCTGTGTAGAGGCTTCGTCTCCGGTTCAGTGTCCAACCCGTACTTCATGCTGTGCACTCCTCCTGAGCCACCACCAGGCGGCCACACGTTCTACCCGAGGGTCACATGACATCCAAGTCCCAGAGTCCTAGGCGTGAATGGTAGTGAGATTGGGTTGCCTGTCTTTATGTGTCAGCCCTGTGATAGACTGGTGATCTGTCCAGGGTGTGCCCTGCTGGGATAGACTCCAGATCCACCATGAACCTGATCTGGATGAACAGTATAAATAATGGATGGATGGATGAATGGAGGTTATTCCATGCCAACCCAAAATTGATGATCTCATAAAAAAATGCAACTACATACAGCTTACCCTCCATAAGAAAGCAACAAAAATCCATAACAACAAAACCCAAAACACACTTTAAACACCTTAACAAACAGGCCTATATTACACTGCCCCCCTCCGGTCCTTCCAAAGCAGGACTTCCACCTCTAGAAGTAAGGTAGTGGTACAGTCCCTTCTATCTGGTCCGGACACAAAACCTGAGGCAATAAGTAAGTGTGTGCGTGTGTGTGTGTGTGTGTGTGTGTGTGTGTGTGTGTGTGTGTGTGTGTGTGTGTGACAGGACTGAAATAAATGTATACATCTTTAATCTGTTTAATTTTGGAGTAGATGGATTCTGAACTGACGTGGTTTATAAATCAGTTTATGGTGAAATTTGAACAGTAAATTCATTAAAATAGTTAAACACACTATATTCTTTGTCACCCAAAACACACACACACACGCACTCACACACACCGATAAATCTCTGAAGTCACCAACGGTCAGATATTAACCACATAAATCCATGCACTTCCATACAAAACTTATCAATAATATCATATCTGACATTGCAATTAGGAATCATACACATTCAAACAAACATTCTGTACTCCCTCTCTCCCTCTGTGTGTGTGTGTGTTTTCTGTCTATTACTCAAATTTTACATTGTGTTTTAATTTCAATTACTCTCTGACAGATGGATTTACTATGGCAACAGATGCAATGGGGACAGAAACAAGTAAGAACTCCAGTGTTGTTGACAGTGTAAGCCATTTCCTGCTGCCAGGTCAAAGGTTAAACACTATATTTCTCTAGTTACAGCTGATCCAACAGTGACGCCATTCGACTCCAGTAAGTCACATTTATTTAGAAGATAAGTGTAAGACTGTGCTCGATGGGCCTCTTTTGTCTTTATAATAATTGTGTCTGTATGTGTGTGTGTGTTTAGGTCATCCAGCTGTAACAGATCACACACAGATGGCTGGTAAGTTTTTCAAATTTGCATTTTTATGAAATACGGTCTGAATTCTGTCCAGATCCAAAGCAGTTTTGACCGTGGCACAGTCTGATCCGTCTAACACAAAACCAGGGGGTCACATGTCAGAGTTCACGCCTCCACCAAGAAGCCCTCAGAATCTAGTTGGGTTAAATGCTTCGTTTGTCATAAGAAACGATCGTTTTTAAAATAAAGGGCTCTGACAGCAAACTAACAGATGCAGGTGAGGACACACATATTATATTATATTATATTATATTATATTAATACTTTGAGTATTGTTCTACCTCGTTCACAAACTGGACTATAAGTATTCATCCTATTCATGGATTATTCCATCCCGACTGAAGCGGTACCATTTTGGAGTTTGCAAAAGGATCTGGAGATCACGCAGTCTTCTCTGAATTTTTCATTCTTGTCGGATTATCAATAATATCTGTCGCTCAAAGGGCAGAGTTTAAATCTAATCCTGTTTACAAGATCCATATGTGATCCGACCAGGTTTGAGTTCATTGCAGCGTTTCTGAGACAACAGAATCAACAACTGATGGGTCTCTCCTTTCTGAGAACAGCCTCTTTACGTCTAAATCAACAATTAAATCCCGATAACTGGTTAATCCAGGGAGACAAAATACTCCCCAGGTGCTGAAAGTTTTCTCTTTTTCTTTTCTTGGTTCTGCTTGCTCCCTGCAGGTTCAACCACTGAACAGTACAACCCATCTGGTCAGGGTCCTGAAGGTACACAACCCAACCCACACCCTGACCACAGACCTGTTCTAGTTCATTATAACCTGAATGACTTTGTCAGTCTGAGTGCGATCCTTGGTGCTTGGAGGTTTTGGCGTTTCGTGGTGACCATCCTGACTCGCTCTTCTCTTCCCAGGTGCAGAAAATGTGGAACTGGAGGATACCTGCTGATTTCCACATGAAACCACGTGTACGGTTCCTGCGCTACCGATTCCAGTGTACCAACCAATCTGCGTGGCCCAGGAAGTCAGACCCCGCCCACTAGTGTCATGCCACACCCACTGTTGACTGGTAATGGATGTATGTTGGTGTTGAATTTTTTTAAGTTGGATTTTGTTTATAGGAGAACTGTACTGATTCTGCTGTTTATTTGGTGTTATAGAACAGGAAAAAAAATCTGTTTTACTCTGGAATAAAAAAAAAGAAATAATTTTTTAAGTTACCACCAAACCTCCATGAAGGTTTGTTGTTTTGAAATATAGAAAATGTGACTATAGCTTCATTTTGTACATTGCTTGATATGTCATTTAAACGTGATGTACATTAAAATTTGAACATTAAACCAAAATTTTGTCTTCCATTCATCATCACAATCATTAATCTATACTAAAGCTGAGTCCTCATCAGGCACATTACTCTCCTGTTATTCTCAGGTGTTCAATAGCGAGTTAGCGTGCTAACACAAAGCATCGACTTAGCCACAGTTTACGTGATGATTTCTGGCGGACACCTTACTGTTGATTTTTGCCTTCATTATTTGTTTATGGTGAGGAGGATGACAATGAAGATAATGATTTTTCAAAAATTTTATTTATCGTTTATGAACATCCATTTGTAAACCTTTTCCAAATAGTGAGGTCATTGTCGAATTGACTGATTAAGGTGTTGAACTCGATGAACTGTAGCGGTCCGACGGCTTCACAGACGTCTATCATGACTCGGTCATCAAAAGGGAAAAAAAATGGACCGGAAGTTGTTCAGGAGCTACGGGTATCAGACGAGCAACAATACGTTAGAGATAACAACACAGTGGCTAAATGATCGCTAGCTAGTTTATGCTAGTAGCTGTGCTGTCAGGCCATGTCTTTTCTTGAAGCCGAGTTTGTGCCATTGTTCAGTAACGGTCAGAACTGGAGAGCTCATACAGGTTGTGATCCACTACCTCTGTAGGGTTGTCAGGTAGAAAGATTACCAAGGCCGACTGACCCCCCACCCTCTGAACTGTTCTCTCAAAAGTAACTGTAACTTTAACCAGAACCTGAACAGCTGGCAAGTACATACATGGGCTCATCAGGAAGGCCGAAAATGGCACTGAGAAACTGGGTTGGGGTGTTTTTTATTCATAACAGCTGATTTTATTTATTTTTACTATGAATTCATGCAGATAGAGCCAAAAAAAACTGAACTGAACTTAAAGAGCAGAGTGATAATGTGCTATTTAAAGGGATGAATGAATGAAAAGCTAGCAGGGCATCGTACTCACCTGGTGCCACACACATGTATGAATACTTCAGGTACTTGTAGGTTCCAGGGCACGGATCAGAGAAGACCAAGTTCGAGGCCAAAACGGAACATTGGTGCTTCCCGTCACATCTGTGTGGGGGAGGGTAAAAGTACGTTAATGAAAACCTTAGATGCAAATTGATTAAAACAATCATTGCATCAATGATAAATCAAGTTAAAGTAGCAAAATTGTGTTTTTGTGTTGTGCGACCTTTGTGCGACAATCTCCAGGCTGTTCTGGCTGCAGTCAGTGTCAGCAGGCTGACTGTGGGGGGCGCTGTACCTACAAATAGTTTTCGTGCTGCGACCATAACTTGCCATGAGGACTCTGATCAACCAGGATCCTAGAGACCAGGACGGACACACACATAGGGAGACAGAGAGACAGAGAGAGACACACATTTAACTTCAAAGGGTTTTAAAGGTGAAATGCGAAGGATGTGAGGAGTTTCTCACTCACCACAGTGAAGTTTGGCCTTGTTCCTCTGACACACGTATTCCATTCCTAAAACAGGAAATGTTCTTATTTCACAGGTCATAAATAAAACACAACACACACAGACACAGACACACACACACGTACTCCCTCTCCGGCAGGTGAACGTCGTCTCCATCCACACACACCTCCTGCTACAGGGCTCCATAGAGTGACACGAATCCATTTCCACCAAACAGCTGTGATGGCCGTTACATCTGGAAAAAATAAATCACTTTGTTTCCATAGAAACTGCAGGCGCACAAGATTGAGATGTAAAATTTTGAACGATTCCATTTCTTTTTTGCTGTTTGTGTCTGTAATGATTCAAAGTTTCACGTGATGTTGAACTTTTCTGCCTTTGTTCTGTCGATGGTGTTTGCTTCGTACTTTTCTGCGATGATGTCATAGACCGGTTCCACAGCGCAGAGGGGTGGAGCCAGGTGAGCTGGAGGAAGACCGGCAACGCACGACTCAGACTGCCTGTGACTCACGGCGACACTGTGAACCACAATGAGGCCGTCGCCTGTGACATAACACGGATACATGCAGCATTCAGTTTTCTCCACCGGGGGTGCTGTTGAGCAGTGTTTGACTGAGTGGCGGCGCTGTTATTGTATAACTTCTTCCTATGTAACATGCTAAAATTAACCTGCTGTTAAATGCGACTCAGAATTGAAGGTTTCTTACCACAGTCCAGATGCTGCTCTTCACTCTGAGGGTCGCAGGTCAACACTTTCTCTGTACAAAATTAATCAAATCAGTAATCATAAAAACAGCCCACAGCAGCCAGAAAAGGTTGCAGGCAAAGGGCCAAACGGCCGCCATATGGTCACAGTCGAGTCTCAAGTCTGAGACCCCCCCCCACCACTCTGCTACTCACAAAGACAAATAATAGCTGTAATAATGACGATAATGATGAAAATGGACTGGAGCCACAGACACCCCAAGAAACAGAGACGATCCACAGCCGCTCAGGAAACCCACAGCAACGAGGAAAACCCCAGGTCTGATACCGGTCACCACAGGAGGACCTGCACACGCTGAGAAGGCTACAAAGCCAGGCTACCAAGCCCCCGTTGACAGATTTTTGTTATTTCTGCTGTGAATCTGTGAAATAGAGATGAAAGTATTGACTAGAATTCTTCATAGACCACAGGGGAGCCATCGGGTCCTGGATCCTTGTTGTTGGGCTTTTGAATAACGGCTCTATGGAGCTCAGCTGGAGAAATTAAAGCATCCATTGTTAGAGTTGGCTCATTATTCAATGTTTGTATCGCCAGAGAGATGCTTTTATGTCCTAATCGTTTGGTTCTCGGTTTTGGGAATATAAATTGAAGTAGAATTCCCTAAATGCAACCGCCATAAAACATAGTGGAGAAGAAGAAGAAGAAGAAGAGCACAATACCACAAGAAAAACAAAGAAAGACCAAGACTGAACTCAAGGCCTCGTGTTTTATTTACCAGCACTGGTGAAAACGCTGTAGAAGAACAAAGATAAGACTGAAAACACACAGAGAACAGAGAGAGTGTTAATTTATCATGACATAAACATTTATTTATTTAAATCAGTCCATGTTTTTATTAGTCAATAATCCAAAAGGTCCAAATTACCGCCACCAAAAATCTCATTTCAGTAAAAGCTTTACAATACTTTCAATAAATCATAGAAAATCTATCAGCCCATAACCTCAGAGAAAATTGGTTATAGAAGTTTTATTTGTGTTGTAGATAAAAAGTAAGAAAATGAAACACGGAGCCTCATTCTGTCTGCAGAGTCCAAATGAATCAAACGTTTCACAAAAGCAGCTCTGAGCTCAAATATTGCCTTCATTTAATTCCACCAACATGAAGAACCGGCCAGAAGTCTGAAGTAATTCTATCAATACTCAAAGTTCATACATTTTAGGGATCACCGAGCTTAAAACGTGGCTTAAATTTACAACTATACCAAGTAACATTTAATGATGGCGACGGACCAATCACATCCTGGTTGTCTGAGGTGGGAAAAGGTTTCAATGCAGCTACATCAAGGAAGTTAATGCCAGAACTCAGCCTGTCAAGCAGTATTTCATAAATACATTCTTTTATTTTTTTCTACAAAAACAAATGTTTTCATCGATTATGTAGTTTGGGGTAAAAATCCTTAAAACGGTGTGTTTAAGGACCTTTGGACGAATGAGTTTTGAGAGTTTGTTACTGAAAATTGATGTTTTAACGTGAAAAATCTAATTCACCTGATCATTTGATAATGTTTATTGATTGTCTTATATATTTTGGGTTTGATTGATTACCAGAGCTCATCCATTCAATGTCAAATGTCTGAGTTTCCTCCAGAGAGTAGAGGAGTGAAGTAAAACGGAAACACAACTCACAACTGATGATAAAAAAGTTCTTAAGGAAATAATAAAAGGTGTGGAAAGAAAGGAAGGAAAACAAAAAGCTGACGTTAAAAATGATCCGCAGCACAAGAAAGAACAGAAAAACAGAATGAAAACTTTTCTGTGTATATAGATGTGAAATGTTTGTAAAAAAATATCAATTATGATGCAGATACTCACAGACAACGCAAAGCTTCTGTACGTACATTTCACCAAACACAAATTAACTTAAAAACTGACAGAATCATTGAGGGAATGATCAAACACAGAGGCTGCCGGACCGGTTACACACACACACACACACACACAGACAACGAGAGAGACAGCAGGAGAGAAAGAAAGAGAGAAAGGGAGAGAGAGAGTTGAACCCTGAGGGCATTGGCACAACACACAACACATCCTGATCTGTGTTTTTGTGATCATTAAATAGCTTAATTAGTATTAAATATATCTCTTTGCTGCAAAATCAAGTAATTTCTGACCTCCACTTTGACTAAAGTCCTGATGAGGGTCATGGAAAAAGTCCCAGGCCATCTCTGGAGTACCTCACGGTCCTGGGCGGGCTGAGGCACCGACCTTCCCTCTCTGCTGCTCATTCAGACCCTCGGGGTTCAAGGCATCCGATTTAGAGATCCATTGTCTTGCTGCATATTTTCTCTCATTATGGGTTCCAAACGTGTCCCTCTGTCGACCCATAACTCAAAGAGAGGACAATCCATGCATCAAAAATAAAGAACTGCGTGTGTCTGTTTTATGTTCATGTATTTTTTTATGTCTACCTCACTACAGCAGGCGAGGGGCGTGGCCAATGCATTCTTCTATTTCGATGATTAAATGCATCTCTTAAGGGGTCCAATAAAGTATTGTTCTTTCTTGCTTTTGGGCCAAACATGAACTGGACCAATCAGAGCGTCGAGTGCCTTAAGACCCAGCCACGCTTGAACGTGGTTCATTGCTACTAAGAAGGAGGAGACTAGACAAACAACTTCTCCTTGGCATGACAGGGTAGAAAACAAATTTACTTTACACAAGTATATCTGTATCATCTAGAATATAAAATTTTATTGGATATTTTATTAGCTGTGGTCTTTAATTTGTGTGTGTGTGTGTGTGTGTGTGTGTGTGTGTGTGTGTGTGTAATTTGTGCCTGAGCTTCGGTATGCAAAGTATGTATGCATGTAGAGTATATATGTATTCCAAGTGCATCGGTCCCTCCTACCTATATTTACATGACATGCGGGAGCTGCATATGTGTTAGTATGCTAGTTAGCTAGTTTGTCCGACTCAGCGGTTAACAGTGCGGACCTCAGAACAAGTTTGATTCCAGCCTGTGCCCTTTACTGCATCTGAACTCTGTCAATCTGCATCCTATAAAATGAAACACTGCCAACAAGACATTATGGGTAAAGTGGGATATTCTATAAAATTGTTCAGTGGACGCATCGGTCACAACTTATAAAAAAAGAGCAGTTGATTAGAATGATTCCTTGATTTGAAAACCCCGTTAGCTGAGCATTATTCTGTTTTGATCCACACTCCTGTGATACTGTGAACTTGTATTACACAACCTCATCTTTGTGTGATTTTTTTATGAATATGGCCATAAAATTAAGGATACAAAGGCACAACTATGACTTTAAACCTATTATTTGAAGGATTTTGTACCCCTGTAGTTGAAAGGTCATGCTTCATGACCCCTATGCTTAAAATAAATATCCTCCTTTGGCCATGCAGGTGAGAAATATCCCCCCAGTGTTTCTCTCTGAAGGTGAGGCGTGTCTCCCCCTGCAGGACAGAACCAGTACATACAACAAGCGTACTTTTATTCTGATATTCTTCTTACAGGAACTATTTGTTCTACTGTGTCGTCTAATTTACAGAGTGATTATTGAGCTAACCCATGACACTTACACACACGCGCACACACACACACACACAAAAAGGAGTAAACATGTAAACATGTCAGATTTGTCACTTTGAAGATAAACAGAAATATCTTTGGTCGAGGCAGCTTCAGCAGGAACATACAACAAACAAGACAGTGTGTTGAATACTGTTGAGTGGAAAAACAGCGACATCTGCTGTCAGATGTCAGTACTGAATGTAAAAATAAAGCCTTGTGAGTTTTTGTATCTTCTGCTTTAAACTCTTATCACCAATACATTATCCTTTGATGATTTGATGGTTTCAGAATACATAAACATTTCAATGCTGTTTCAACGCATCAGACATGGGGGTTAACTTCATATCCACAACCACAGGGGTTCAACCCTCTGCTCATCACTCCAAACTCTGCATCAGTCAACAGTCGGACGTTGGCTTAACAACAACACGTCACCAAAACCATAAAAGTCATCATCCGGGGATCAGGAATATCACACAGAATGTCACGGACATCTTCTGCAGATAAGTGGCTCGCCAAAATGAGGGGCAGACAGATGTGGCATCAAAAGAAACGGCAGCCCGCCCTCTCGCCAAATAGAAACAGGAAACAGGAAGAGAACCTCCAAACACCATGAGTGATTTACACCCAGAAACATGACGGAAGATGTAGCAATACAAACAGAACGACTTCATACTGTATGAGGTCATCACAGTGGTTTCATCAGAGAGAAGGGATAAACACATACACACACACGCACGCACGCACGCACAGACACACACGCACGCCAAAATAAATCCAACCATAATCATGATAACATTAAAGCAGAATGCTAAATTTCAACAGTGCTCCACAGGGGCATTCTTCATCATCCATCCGTCACTCATCCTTCCGTTTCATCTTGGAGTCTCCACGTTTCCAGACAGTAAAATAGTCTGATCATCCTTATCTGACGTTTGGGATCACCATAAGAAAGCTAAATATGACACATTCCACCGTGACTGATGAAGACCTCCAAACTTCCTGATAATAAACAAAGTGACCTGCTAATTAGCAGATTTATCTGTTAATTAAAGGCTGGAAATAAAGGAAGGGACCTGTGACTTAGTAAACCTATTTAACAAGACAAATGTTGAATTATAGACCAGCTCACTCTCAAGTCAACAAACTAAGTCCTCTCTGGCCGTCCAATTATCAGAGATGATGATTGACAGACCTGTTAAATAACAAATCAACCTTCTTCCAAAATATATTTTTCCTAATCTAATTAAAAGACTGACCTAATAATTAACAAACAAATCTGTCAATAAACTAAATCCTTTCTAGCCTGGTCTAATAATCAACAGGCCGACCGACCCCTTCCTGTTTGGGAGCCCCATGATGGTCCCAGTTAATCTAACGGTCCGTCTACCAGACCACACAGCGCCTCCCAGTGTTCATAGGTGTCCCTGCAGGGCAGTTGAAATTCCGGGTGAAATCTGGAGAGTTTGTGAGTGTCCCGATGACCCGGTAACGTGGTGGGCTGTGTGGGTCGGTCACCAGGCCCTCGTGTGCGCTCTCCGGAGTACGAACGGAACACCACACCTGGAAGCCGCAGGACAAAGGTGAGTTAGTGTAGAGTAATACAGATGTGGTTAGGAGACACACACACTGCTTAAATGGGTGTTGTGTTTGAGTTCCATTCCACTGTGGGAACATCACTCCATGTGTGTCTACATTGTCTGAACCCATCGGGACCAAACTGTTGTCGCCGGGCTGGGACAGATTCTGACGTCATTCCCAGATCCACTTTGGGACCCGGCTGGGATTAGTATTTAAGTATATGTGAGGTTCAGCTCAGTCGGTCAGACGGGCACTCTGTGTGTCCGTGGCTGCCATTAGCAGCAGCGTGTAAGGAGTAAAGTGTAATATTACCCAGGTTTCCATTTGAGGTCCGGACCGAAACTATTACGATGTGTCGGTCTGGGCCAAACTCAGACAGGATTCTAAAAATTACCGGGCTGGGCTGGGACGGAAATTTCAGGCCTGATTCAAGCTGAACTGTGTGTGCAGCTGGTACAGTCCGAACTGTCGATGTGCAGTGTGTAGTTTGTCTACGTGTAGTGTCTTTGTCTCTACCTGGGCAAATCCAACGAAGAAGAGCTGCTCATTGGTCAGATTGACAGCAGGAAGTCTTTTTTCCTCCCCGTTCTTCTGGACCCACGTCTGATAGGCCTGAAGGACAGAGGAGCACACACACGTGTTGACCGTGAGAATGAGTGCTATTTGTATTTGTGTATACGGTACAGTGCCAGGTCAAAGGTTAGCCTAATCTTTTTTTTTAAACTCCATCAGCTGTAAAGATCCAGATCTCCACCACTAACATGGTACGCAGCCTTCAGGCCCCCGTTGTCGGCGATGTTCTCTCCGAGTGTCTGTTTCCCGTTGACGTGCTCCCCGTTGACGGTGTAGCCGCTGTACTGTTCCACCATACACTCCGTCCTCTGCCGAAACGCCTCCACTGACGAGTTTTTCCACCAGGGCCGCAGGTTCCCCTCCTTATCGTACTCTCGCCCTGAAACACAGGGGGCAGGGCTGAGTCCCATTTCCCTCACTTAGATCTCCATGTTGTGCCGTCTCTTCCTTCTTTTACGTTGAGTCACAATCATCATGACATGTTTTCCTTAAACCTTAAGGAAGTGGAAATGGTTATCGGTGGACACTGCATTGTCATAGGATTGGTGTTTGGCTGAGTTTAGGTTCTGAGGGGTTTTCTGCTCCGATGTGCGGTGGGATCCTTGAGAAATTTGCACGTAAACCTCACACTTCCTGTCTGAGGATATTTTCAGGAACCGAATCCGTGTCATGAAGTCTACGGTGGAAATCTTCACTGTTTCAAAATGTTTGAGCCTGATAGGACACAAATTTTTGTTTTAAGGACCTTTGTGCGGACTCACCCTGGTCATCAAAAGCGTGTGTGAGCTCATGACCCATCACGACCCCGATCCCACCGAAATTCAGAGCTCTGTGAGTACACACAAGATTTTACAAAGGTTATAGAAAAAAACTGAAGAGCCAACAAATCAAAAACAAACACGGCAGACTAAAGACCCGCGAGAGTCCGAGGCTATGGGACTATAACTATACTGATGACTGAGTTAGTTAGTTAGCCAGTAGTGTTAAAGGGGGAAGGGCACGGGTCTTAAATGATATGGGTTCATCTTCTGGGGAGCATGAAGGTGGTTTGTAAACTGATCCGTCCTCTGGACTCAGTGCGATAAATAAGGAGTCATCTCCTCCAAGACAGACAGGTGGACAGACAGGTTGACAGACAGACAGATAGACGGGTGGACAGACTTTGGGTGGTCCTGGGCATAAAATGGAGCTTGCAGGATTCCAGCTGGGAAGACGATGCCATTCTTAGTGGGCATGTAGTAGGCATTGACTGTGGGAGGAGTCATGCTCCATCTGAGGAGAGGACAGGAAACAAGAAGAGGAGACGAGTTCATGTACGAGACAACACACACGGAGAGTTTCACAGTTAGTTTTCTGTAATCGTAGTCCTTAATCGGATGGTTTCTGAGCAGGTTTAGTTCATGCATCTTAGGGATCAGGATTAGAGTTAACTGGACATTAATGAATGAAAACACAATGTGACCACACATTTATACCAATTTAAATCTGATAACACTTACTCCACTTTTAGGGGGAAAATCTAATGATTGTCTTAATCTGGGTATTGAGCTGAAGCCCTAATAGGAATCTTCTGGTGTCTCTTACTGGTCTTTGTTGGGAGTCTTCCTCAACTGGTCGGCCATTACTCTGGCTGAGAAATTGTAGAAGTTCAACATGTTCTGGAAGAAGTTGTCGTCTGACACTTCGTACTAAAACACAAAAAGAGAAGAGAATAAAAAAGAGCTGCAGGTTCCTGATGGCCCAGAGGGGGGCAGCATAGAGATCCAATCGCCTGAGCCTAAGGATGCAAGAGGTCAGACGCAAAAAGCTGTCGCTCACCCCATCATAAACATCGTCCAGCTCTTTGGGGTCCAGGATGAATTCTGGGAAACCAATCATGTCATAGATCGCATCCGCCTGATGAAACAAAACAACGACAACAAGCTGAGCAATTAGCATCTCACCTGGATCGCACCTGTCTGAACAAACACGAGCTTTTCTACCTTTTATTTTTCCTCCTCTGTCCATTTCATTCTATTTAATTATTTCATTTATTGATTTGATTTGATTTTTCTCGTCTATGTGTCTCACTGTCTGTGTACCTTCTCTTTAGCTGCCTGTCTCGTCTGCCCGTCCATCCAGCTGAGTTGGTCCAAAGCGTCTTTAAAGGCTGAGCGGATCTCGTTAATCATTTCCTCAGCCTAAGGGGAAGAGAGAGACAGACAAAGAGGAAGATGATGATTTGTCCCAACGCTGAGGAGCTGTACTGGAACAAGCTGTAACTCGGTGTCAGAGACAGCGGACTGACTCACGATCTCCTTGCTGTGCTTGTCGAATGTCGCCTTGACAAAAAGCGAACCGAGCGCGAAGCCGAGCGTGTCATCCGTGTTCCCGATACAGGCCTGCCAGCGGGGGGTACAGGACTGAAACCGAGCACAACAACCGCTCAAAATCACTTCAGACCACTTTGAACAGGTTAGTTAGTTAGTTATCGCCAGTTAGAGCGAGAAAAACTAACTCAAACTAGTTACAAATACAGAACATGGGAGACAGTTTGTACTAAAACATAGTTGGTCAGGACCAAAATTGAAACCTGTGATGTCACCACAGAGTGAACTGATACGAAGAGTACTAACACAACACACAGTGACGGCAGTACTCGTGGTACTCGTGGTAGTAACAGCAGTAGTGGAAACAGGAACAGTTCCATGAGTATTGGTACCTTCTTAGTCCCATACAAACTCTCCAGCAGTTTGTCCTGGGCGTTTTCAAAACGCTGGTCCAGACTGTTCACGCCTTTCTGGACCAAAGTCCACATCATGTAGTTATTGAGCAGACTGCAGAAGAAGAAGAGGTCGATGGTTAGAGAGGAGGCGGATCAAATAGAATGAATGCATCATGTCAGACAAGAACTTCAACGTACTATTTTATTTTGTTTTGTCCGTCTTTAAAAAGTAAATCACATGAACCCTTTGACCCTTTGACCTACAGTCACTGATCTGTTCCTTCACATCCTTTATAAACTCTCCCTCACACACACAGTGATACGTCCCATGACATCTCACCGGATGGAAACTCTTCGTCTTTGACATTTGCATCGGCATCTGCAAAGTGTGTGTGTGTGTGTGTGTGTGTGCGTGCGTATATGACTCAACAAGGTGGTATTACAGTCTCTCTCTGAAAAGATCTGGCCAGTCTCATTCGTGAACCGCAGGGTGCTGCTCACTAACGGAACAAAATCCCTGGCAGTCGTCCTCCACGTTTCGAATTCTACTGAAACCAAATGAATGAATCTTCCGTCCGTCCATCCACATCGTTTTGTGCCCGATACAATTTGAAGCATGAAAGCGTAAGTAAGTTTGGGGGAACACACACATTGTTTTCACAGACAGGCAGATTGTACAACTGCAACTTGTGAGAAATAAATAAATGGGGATTAATCACTTGCCTCCATTCAGTTAATCACATTTAATCTGATTTTTCTCCGATAACAGCTAGGTGATTGATAACTTTGATAAACATCTGTCGCCCGTATCCTCCAGATGTTTGCTGAACACATACAGTATGTCAAATTTACCATCTGTTACCATCATGGTTACCATAGTAACTACCTCCCCTTTCTGCCTCCTTTCCTTTGTAGGTAAATGTGCGGGTTGTGGAGTTCGTGTGCGGGTCCTCCTCCTCCTCCTCCTCCTTGTTATCAGAGGGCCACGTTTACTGGGACCGGACAGACGGGTTTTCTACGTGTGAACCTGCCATACTGGATCTTTGAAAAAAACTTGCATTGAATAAAAAATATCCTATTGCTGCTGCTGCTGCTGCCTCTCCCTGGGGCTACATGCTAATGCAGTTGCTACCTGTTATTATTGATTACACGTTCTACGGTCACAGCTGCTGTTTACCAAGGAACAAACATACTGAAAGATGAGTCAGACAGACACACAGACAGACAGACAGAGAGAGAGAGAGAGAGAGAGAGAGAGAGAGAGAGACGGTCCAACCTGTGGTCTGTCTTGTTGATGAGATCAGACACCTGCTGCAGATATTCTCTGCCGTAGAGGACGACGGGTTCGCTGTCATTCAGCTCCAGGGGAGAGAGAGAGGATGACAGGAAGTCCAGCCAGTCAACCGCCGGAGCCAGCAGCTAAAATAAACAACAGCAAAGTTAGAGAGAGGAAGGAAGCGGGCTGAAAATCCTCCCTGCCACCCACCAGAGGTCACAGGGTCATCCTAATGAGGAAGGTCAATTTTCTAGGGAGCGAGAATGTGAATCATAAATCTGATTGAAATCTACCCTCACAATCCATCCTTTGATCCAATCACTTTTATTTCTATGTAAACTCTGAAAGTTTGTGTTCGTGATGAAGCAGAAGTTTCTCTTGGATTCTTTTTACTGGATCTGGATCTGGATCTGGACCTGACCGGTGCGTCTGGCTGGGTCTGTCTATCTGTTTACCTGTCTGTCTGTGTTATCTGTTTTTGTGCCCGGCCCTCTCAGGCTGTCTGTCTCTCGCCTACTGCGACACAGATGCCTAGCAACAGTTCTCAGCAACAGTTGCCATGGTGACGCCATAAAAGAACTGAATAAGCCCAAGCAAGCGAAAACACACACAGACTACATCACAACCAAATGATAACAATAATATCAAACCATTTGTGCAGCAGGGTGCTGGATGATTACATTTAAAAAGAAACACATTAAAATTGGTTTTGAACAATGAAACTCACACAAACTATAGGAAGTCTTTCTAAATCTAAAAGTAGAAACCCAAAGTAGTGTAAAAAGGAAACATCAGGGTGGATTGTTAAGTTGTGACCCATTTCAATAACCATGACTGTGTCGCCAACATGTGCCTTATTACACACACACACACACACACACACACACACACAAGTGCCACCATGGCCCTGGATTCACCTGCAGCTCAGCAATGGTGACCTTGTGATAGATCTTCTCTTCATCCCGCCGTTGGTCCTGCGGTACGGTGATGTTAGCCAACAGTGTCTCAAACTCCAGGATCTGCTGCATCTGAGCCTGAGTGGAGGCCCTCTCTCCTCCCAGCAGCATCCCCAGCTCCACCATGTAGTCCAGGTACGCTGCCAAAACCTTGAACCACAAGCACAGGACCGTCCCACTGAATCCCACCAAATACAACCAAAAGAAATCACCGGCAGAGCGCTGAGTTGGGACCACTCAGCTGTTTCTGTCACGGCTCCAGTGTGCGTGTGTGTGTTTACACTCTGTGTATCTGTGTTTACAGTGCTGCGTCTATTTGGACAAAAACTGTAAACATCTGACTGAGCTAAAGCTGTTTGAAATCTGTTTTTTCGCTGTGATCCTTCTGTGCGCTCGTGGTTTCGGTACACGCCGATCCACCGCAGAGCGCCGCCGAGGAAAATGTGGGCTTTCCACCTGGATCATCACGGCGAGAACAGCTGCAGCGGAGGTAACTAGTAGGAACTGCTGCTAAAGAAACACCTGCTAATGACACGTCTGAACACAGAACACGAAATAACCATCACACGCTCCTCCCCAACGCCGGGGCGGTACGCGCAACGACGGAGAGGGAGAAAAGCTCTCTGTGTTTCAGTACAAACGGCCTCCGAGGACTATTTAACACGAATGTGGGAGATGTTTCATGTTCTTAAAGGGACAGAATCCATTCCCCAAACGGGTTTCATTGTGAAACGTTCAGACTCAGTGTTGTGTGTTTAACAGCACGCCGGAGCAGCAGGGAGCCCAGTCTGTCATAATGATGGATTCTTACTGTGGAAATAAAGAGCCATACTTCTATGACACACTCACAGGAACACTTTAACAGACGGGGAGGGCACAATGGTTTTATTTTCAGATGGGATTTACATAAAAAGCCCCAAACAGACAAGATAAGACAAGATGAGGCATTTGTGATCCAGCTCACCTTCTCGTTGACCGTCTTGTTGAGGTAATAGTCCCTGGATGGCAGAAATAGACCGGATTGGTCCACCTACACGGGAGAGAAGAGAGTCAGGGTTCAGGTCTGAGTGAAACTCTTTCATCTGATCTCTCCTTGGAACAAACTGAAGAGTTCTTCACGTTCATTTCCAAAGATTTTTTTTCCAAAAGGCAGACATAAACCAGTGCAGCGTTGCGCAGCAGAAAGAAAGGAAACAGAGACGTGCACAGTCCGTCGTAAATCCTCTTCAGATTGCAACACAGCAGCATTTCAGGAGTGGCAGACTGAGCGCGCTGTGGAAAACTTGAAGGATCTCATCATTCTATGGCTGCAGTGTGTGGTGTGTGTGCGTCTGTCACGTGTCGTGTGTGTCGTGTCCGTTATCTGTGTTGACTATTCTGACAGTGAAAGAGCATTTGAATATTGGATTTGTATAGACTAATACACAAAAATGTCAAAAAAAACATTGGCCGGTCATCAAGTTTTGTGCTACGTCTGTAGATAAGGCCCACGGTGGGCTCCTGATCATGTCCCTGGTCTTGGTCCTGGTCTGAAGTGGACAAAGCCGTACCTTACCTGAATAACATTACTGTTGGAGTTCTTGGGGTCAGCACTGACCCCTACACTGAAGAAAGGCTGAGCCCGGTAGGGACCAGAGACCACCTTGAGGACCTCCATGAAGTTGTCTTTGTCCCAGGGTCCCGTCATGTTCCAGCCCCCGATCTACAGACAGACAGGCACAGGAATTGTTCAGTAATTGTTCATTAAATGACGTGAGGCTCGGTCTGCTGTGCTCAGTGATACCGTTGCTATGGTGATGGCCTGTATCAGCGGTTACCTTGGTGATGAGGTCTATGAGAGGCTGAGCTCCCAGCTCTTCGATCTTCTGTGAGTTGAGGCAGGACAGATAGTAAGCCTGAGTTTTCTTCTCTGCCTCGCTGCTGCCATTAAACGTCCCGTTCTCTAAAACACACAACACACACACACACACTTTCACAATCACAGAAGAACAGCCAGCCCATAATGTGTGTAGACCATTTACTAGAAACGTGATCCAGGTTTCATGGTCACAGCGGTTTATATGGTTAAGTGTTTTCTGTATTGACAGCTCATCAGAGGAACAGAAACCACACACACACACACACACACACACTGTCTGTCTATCTCACCCAGCAGGTGTTTGAGCAGGGCCTGGTTCTGCTCCCAGATGCTGTTGAAGGTGGACCAGCGAGACCGTCCGTCCGGCAGTGGGTTCTTCCTCACCCAGCCACCACAGGCAAACTGGTAGAAGTCCTGGCACGGGTCTGCACTACGGTCCATGGCCTCCACCATCTGACTGGCCACGGTGATGCACGCCGCTGACAGGCATAGGTCCCGCCCACCATCTGCAGCGTACGAGAGGACAGAAACACGGACCAAACGAGACAGGAAACGAGTAAGGACTCATGAGGAAATCAAGGTTTACACACTTCTGCTTGAAGTCCTGTGGAGGAATGAAGACAGGGTGATAAAAGAGGAAGAGAGAGAGGAGGTTCAGGCAGTCTGGCCTCTGACCTGCACTGTATCCAAGTCCCAGCAGCAGCAGACAGGCCACCAGGGCCACCAGAGTAGCAAGCAGCAGGACAGACAACAAAATCTCCAGCTGGGTCCTCCTGCCCCACAGATCCATACCTCCCTTCTTGAAACCAATCTGTCCAAGAGACAGACAGGGAGGGAGAAAGAGACAGACAGGGAGGGAGAAAGAGACAGACAGGGAGGGAGAAAGAGAGAGAGAGGAAGGGGTTATTTATGTATGTGACAGACAGGCCCAGGCAGACAGACAGGTTCTGAGTCAGAGTCAAGTGCTACAGGGCCCTTCTTAGACAAACACAGGTTCTGCTGCTGTGACCTGATGTTCTCTAACAGGGACTGATGGTCACATGTGGGTTCACACCTGGTCCAACTAAGCAGCAGGTCTGAGCCGACACTCCAACACGGAGCTTTGAGGTGAATAACAAACCGGAGACATGTTTGGTTTTTTATTATTCTGAGTTGAAGTAAATCCTCCTCACATGTCGTGTTTGAGAATCAGCTAAATAAAATCATTTCACATTTAATGAAAACCTGAGCCCGGAGGAGCAGATGTTTCATTCAAAGACAATTACCGAGACAAGAATGCAGCTGAATCCGTCTGAATGTGTGTGTGTGTGTCCTTTCCGTGCACTGACCTCCACTCTGTCAGGAGATATGCCCTCCTCGGTTGGAGCGTCAGAAACTTCCTCCTCGTCAAATGTAGCTCGCTTATAGTTGGACATCTGCAGCGAGACAGACAGAGAGACATTCAGGGAGACGGGGAGAGAGAGAGACAGAGACAGACAGAGAGAGAGAGAGAGAGAGAGAGAGAGAAACAGAAACAGACCGTATTCTAGTTCTGGATGAGGACTCTCAGCATGAGGACATAATAAAAAGTGTGATCAAATAAATCTCGACTTCCTGTGTTTACACTACCGCCCCTTCCCCGCACACACACACACACACACACACACACAGCTGTACCTCTGTGTCTCTATAAACAATAAGCAGAATGCCTTCAAGAGAGGAAGACAGAGACAGACAAAGACAGAGGGATTGATAAACAGACAGACAGACAACAGACAGACAGAGGGACTGATAAACAGACAGACAGACAGGCAGACAGACAGAGGGATTGATAAACAGACAGACAGACAACAGACAGACAGAGGGACTGATAAACAGACAGACAGACAGACAGACAACAGACAGACAACAGACAGACAGAGGGACTGATAAACAGACAGACAGACAGGCAGACAGACAGACAGTGTAACCTCGGCTCTCGGGCTCTGGTTACCACCGTGCTAGATAAGGCCGACTGTTGTTGATGTTGAAGATGTTCACCTCTGACCTTCCTCCAGCTCTTCCTGGGGGATCCCAAGACATTCCCAGA
>OMNV01009100.1:59634-88971 GCA_900303265.1 Brotula barbata | reverse complement strand
CGTGGTGGTTGTGTAGGCTATCATAGTGCCTACCTTTGCCTCATCCCCACAGCGCCTCGCGTGATTTATAGTCAGCGCATCCGGCTCTACCTCCGTCATTTTTAACCGCCGTCTTTTATCTCCCCCAAATGATCGTATGTATCAACCGCAGCCAAAGACTAACACGAGGCAGGGGGAGACGACGGCGCTGAGGTAAACCAGACTACCCTCCGAACGGCATCAAATCATTTCACCATGTTGAAAGCGAAAAGTGGTAATTACTAGTAATTGACTTCTAAATGTTCTCCCGCTCTGTCTTTTCCTACTTTTTACTAAATTGGATGACTTCCTTTTGTTGAGCGACTCGAGATACCTTCGCCAATGCGGCGGTGAAATTGAAAACAGTTTTTGTGTTGCTTTTAAAATCTGTTTTAGCTGCTGTTTGTACACACACACACACTCATGCTTCCTCTTTGCTGGTTTTGAAATAGAAAACTCCCATGACATTTTTTTCCCCCAGCTTACGTACTTGTGAGTAATAAAGTCGGAGTAATTAAACCAAACTTATGACTCATTAATAAGTAATGATCCATGTCGTGTCGAGAGCTTGCAAAGATGCATCAATGGTAACATTTTGTACCCGGAACTCTGTGGACAGGCCTGTCTGAGCAAGGCTAAGATGGTCACCAGAAATATTTAATTATTCTTAGTCAAACAACTTATTATAGTGCAGAAACAGATGGTTTGGTATCTGCAGTGCATGAAATGTACACCAGCATTTGTTTGTAATTACTGCGAGTGTGTCCATGTTTTAACACAGGCAGAAATAATGAAATTATTCCGACAGCTTCGAGTGGGAAGCTGCACTTGGTTTCTCCAAAAGAACAGGAAACAAATAACTGGCAAATTGCTCATCTTCCCTTGAGAAAGAAAGAAGAGGAATGTTTGGCAAACTGAAAGCAAGGACGGGGAGAGCAAAAATTTTTGGTATAGAGCCGGATGAGCGTTTCCTCTAAATCAAGTGTTGGTGTCTCAGCAGTATTTTACTTGAGTTCTCATGCTGTTTTACACACACGCACGCACGCACACACACACTGAAAGAGCTGCTGAACACCGCGTATAACGTTGCCGGGGATATAAAGCCGGAGAGAGGTGCAGAAAGTGACGGCGGAGAACGTGGAGTAATACAATTTGACCTTGTCTCCGTAATGACATTCCACTGAATTACATTATTCTAAGTACAAATCTGGCAGAACATCTCATGACCCACTTTTAGGACCTCGGGTCACCAGCTTAAAAAAAAAAAAATGGCATTCCGAACACAAAGACTGGCAAATGCTAAAGCTCATTTATCTCACGTTTGAATTCTGCGGTGCTAAGGACGCCGAAAAGCAGCCAGCGAAGAAAATGACTCTCTGTCTCGCTCTCTCTCTCTCTCTTTCTCTCTTTCTCACTCACCATATGCTTCGCTTTTCCGCTCGCTGGATGACTGTGTGAAGCTCAGGGTAAAGAGCTCGCTGTGTCCTGCCAGCAGTGGAGACATCAAAGGGGCCTATTTGGCAGGCATCTGGGGGGGGCCGGAGCTCATAGAACTGCAGCAGGAATAACACAGGGTGAGATGTTATTATTACAAGGCTGATTTAGGACTATTATGGAGAACCTCTGTGGGGGTTTCAGTTCTAACCACCCTGACGCGCACACCCCTACTCATAAACAGAAACATACATCATTTACATATGGGCCTCGCTGGCATACATTCATGAGAACAACTTAGAAACGTGACATATGGTGTCGGCTTATCAGCAACGGAAAACACAGATTCATAGGACGGAGGAGCACACCGTAGTTGATGCCTCGTCCCTCAGAAAAACACACACACACACACACACGACGTGGTTTTGTACACTCAATAATGGGGGAGGGAGGACGTGGGGTTGCATGACGGTAAATTCTATGTGACAGACCCCAAAGTTAGCCGAGGTGTGTCCCTTGACACGCTGTGATGGGGTACGCCCTAATGCATTACTGTCCACCGGGGCCGTGTGTGTGTGGACACCTATAGGAGTAGTTGCACATGCGAGCATGTGTGCATGTATGTGTGAGTCTGAGTGTGTGCGTGCATGCATCTGGGCCCTTTTTACTGCGATGTTGTGAGCAGCCAATCATTTCTTCCAGTCTAATTAGCACACATGTACGTTCAGGATAACCGTGGAGCTCATCCAGGGACGACCAACTGCGACACGGCAACTGTTCACGGTGGGAGGGTTGTGTGTGTGTGTGTGTGTGTGTGTGTGTGTGTGTGCGTGTGTTTGTGTGTGAGGGTTAGTACAAGTGTCACAGTGTAAGAGTGTTGTTTGCTGACATTGGACTGTTGACCAATCATGGGGAATGATGGTGACTTGCCACAAATGCGCATATTGGACCCCCATCCCCCAAAACCGTGGTACATTCCCTAGACAAAGAGAAGCGTTTAAGAGGTGATGGTGAATACGAGTTAAAGTTTTCGACTCAAGTTGGCTCAGTGTTTAACGGTACCATTATTTTTATGGTAATATGAAACGATAATAGGCAATTTTTGGGTTTTTAAGCTTCATTCTTAGAGTTCCTGCAAACTGTGCCACATTAAGCACAAATGTCCAAGCCCGATTTAAGATTTTTTTCAATTATAACAAACATCTTCTTTTTAGGACCGCAACTGTAAACAGAGGGGTTGGGGGGAGACCACATTTCACACCTGATGTAACAAGACATTGTTATATCACCTGGGGGAGGGGCAGGAAAGGATGGAGGGACGCGGGAGTAAAGGGGATAACGACAGGATGAATAAACACATGAATAAATAACGGAAAAAGGCAAACAGGGCCCGGCCATCAGTGCGATTTGGCCCAGTGTCATCGCTCGCTTGCTCGCTCACAGCTGGGAAATTCACGGTAACTTGGTCTGGTTTAAAAACAATAAAATAAGAAAGAAAAAAAATCTACATTGTCTCCCTGAACGCCGACTTCACCTTGATATCGGCAGACAAATTCACTTGGTGGATGTCAGCGTCCGAGTTTTGTCTTCCCATAGTGTCAGGAATCCAAGGAAAACGGTGTGTGTGTGTTTATTTTTAGGTGTATGATAAATGTGTGAAAGGACAAATATCATTTCTGTTGTCATTGGTAACGTCGGGTAGGAAGACAAATTCAGACAGATATAGCATATATACCCACAAATAACTACATGATAAACTATGAAGTTGGGGGAAGGGAAACGGTCTCTTTTGTAACTTCTCCATCAGTTAGGCCGGGTTTATACTTTCATCCTTCACGTGTTTCTGCCCTTAGTAGCGTCTTGCATACATGCTGGCGTGTTTAATGTCAATTTGGAGGATTAAATACTACATCTACCAGATGGCAGCACTATTGGTCCATCACTATCACATGACACAGAAATGTCATACTTCTTTTTAATTTTTATACAGATTTGGCTGTATATTCAAAAGCTGACACACCCCTAACCGTAATCACACCTTTTCACTGAAAAGTATTCCGTTCTGATCACTTCTTAGGGTACCGCCTCGTCCTCCCGTATTGGCTATAGAGTTCTTGCCTTTTCATACCTGATCAGCAGTAAAATGCAGTTGTTGTTCTATTGCACTGTATGAAGCATGGGAAATTATTCATTTTTCTTGTGCGACAGTCGTTGCTCCTCCTTTTTGATGAGTGTTTCTATCAAATAAAAGAACGAGAGGAAGCAACACTGCAGAGTACAAAGAAAGACTTAGCATCACATACTGGCAAATATGCGAAAATCTCTCTTAAACCTGTAGACCCTGATTTTGTGTGTGCGTGCGTGTGTGTTGGTAGTCAACAGCGACTGACAAGTCAACGGAAACAAGTTCCTTCTAGGATCCACTCAACAGATGATGCTGTTGTATCTCCCTGAGGAGTTCTATAGGGATCTGTTTCTCTGGGCTTATCTGCTGTGTGCACCAGCATTAATAAATACACATCTAATATACAGTATGTACGTGTGTGTGTGTGTGTGTGTGTGTGTGTGTGTGTGTGTGTGCGTGCCTGTATGTCTGCATGGCTGACTCAAAACCGACCCTTTGAAGTGAAATAGCGATGAGGGGAAGTTAATTACGTCCCATTATGCAGGCTGGGTGCGACCATGCGCCAGTTAAGGCCATGTTTTTCCCTTTAATTAACTAGAAAGCCAAGCGCTCGCCTGTCAGGAAGCTGCTAAAAGAGCATTTCAGAGGAAGAAACCCTCGGGGCGCCAATGAGAGGGCGCTAGGACTGGCCACATGTTAATGGCGAGGTGTTAGCATCTTAAACCGCGTTATCACTCGCCACTCTCAGTAGTCTTGCCGGAAAATGTGCAAAGGCAAATCTCAGGGGTGGTCTCCAGGGGGAAACTATCACACTCCTTGACTTCGAGAGTTGAGGCTGCAGCACTACACAGGATTGGGTGAAGTTAAAGAAGTTTTTAAACTGCTTGAAAGTGCCTCAGTGGTAACTTCTTAATTAGAAAGTCCCTTAGATGGCTTGTGGATATGGAGCCGTATAACCCAACTGAAGAATTTTACAGCCTTGATAATCTTCCTCAGACGAATGCTTCTTTAGAGCTGATTAGTTTCTCAGTTGGGACACCCAGGTTAGGGTTTTGGTCCATTAAAGCTGCAGAGGGGAGTCAACAATGCTCAGTTTCAAGAGCTTTCAATATTAATGTGACATTTTTGAAGAATTTATTTTGAAGGAGCAAAGTCATTCTGATTAAAACAGTGACACCAAAATTTTTTTTTGTTTTTATCTATTAATTAATTTATTTTATTTTTTATTTTAAGTCTTACCCGCAGTTGTGTATCTCTTGTCTTGTAGCCCTACATCATGTATTTACGAATCATTTGATTCGAAGACCTCAGGTACTGGAAGCTCTTTACCGTTCTCAATATGATCAACAGCCAAATGTAAAATAACAACATTACTTAGCTCTGTGTGTGTGTTGGCGATAGACTTATAGTCGTTCTGATGTAGCCAATATTTGATCTTGTGGAGTTGAGATTATTTTAACATCCCTGAGCTGAATAATCCAGGCAGACAACTGCTCGCGTGCGAACAACTTATTTGTTCGCGTTGATCTTAGCCGTCATTTCATTTAAGGTTGGAGATGAGCAGGACTGTCAGGGAAAGACATCAAACCCTCGCGTCACAGTTGACTGTAAAAGAGGACGAGCTTGTAGATCTTATTTTCGGTCTGGAGCAGACAGCAGCTGAAGCCTCTCGCCGTATATAAACTCCCAGAATGTTTACATGCAGGCTTTGTTATGTCGGTTGCTTGAGAAATGACATAATTGCAAAGAATTAAGTTGTCAGTTACTGCTGCAGGTAGCTAAAACTAGGACTGCAGTCTCTTTAATTGGTGTGTGTCTGTCTTCTCTGCGCTGTGCTCGGTAGGACAGAAATGTTGCAGGGAAGCATGTTTCCAAGGAGAGCAATTAGATAGAATGTGACAGCATGAAATATGATGATTACTGCTATACAAAAGGCACATTTATCGAATTGAGAAGATAACCATCATTTGTTATTCCCACTGCTGTTAGTTTGGTCACTTTATTCACTTCCATGACATTATTCACTATAATGCTCGCCGGCAACTCTTCATCTTAGAGCTCTTAAGTCGTCTCGGCGCATTTTAAAGAATCTTATCTGTGATTTTTGAGGGTTCGTTGCAGTGTAATATGTCTTGACATTTTTGTACAAATAAACAGTCTTTGTTCAGGGTTTATCTTGAAGTATTGGGCTAACACTCACAACAGTGAAATTTAGATTGGTCCAAATCGGGTCCAGCAGAATGTCAAAGCCTTGAGACCCAGAAGGGGAAAATTCGGATTTGGTCTTTTATTTATTTATATTTTATCTCCATGGTAACAAAGCGGGAACGAGGAAATATTCATAATCAACAGGAGAAATTTGGACAAATCTTAAAAACTATTGTCATAACATTATTATTATTATTGATGATGATAATAGTCATTAAAAACAGTAATAATAGATTCCTTTTTGTCTCAGCTTGTTCATCCTTGGTAGAGGTATTAGCTCTTATGAGTTCAAGTTTTTTATTTTTCTTATTTTATTTAAATTTAAATGCTGACAGCTGCGTCGGCAGACGGTAAGGTGAATGACGGCGTGTTTTCACCAACACGTTACATGCTTAAGTTGCATTCATAATTCACACAGGTTTCATGCAAGAAGTTTAATAAACATGAAACACACATGCAAGGGAGGCCAGTACACAGTACAGTGCATCGCCAAAGGGTGGTGCTAAGTACAAACTGAATTTGTTTTCTTTTCTGTCACACGCCCATACTGAATAGCTGAACTTAATATATATACATACATACACAAATAAAATATATTGTGTGCAGTTATCTCACATTTATGGGCGTTTTGTGTTTATTTATCACAATTTAGTAGGGATTTCAAGAGCACACAAACATTCACTCACGCGCGCACACACTATACAGTACACCCTTTTTCTCACTCTCCTCACACACATATTGACCGGTCTGGGGGTCAATGACTGTGCAGATGACAACCGAGTTGTTATTAATGGCCACTGCGTTCCAATATCTCCGTATCTGTGCTGGGAAAATGGTCTGTAGCCTGCCCACACTCCAGCCCCCACACTGGGCTCCAGCTGTCTGGCTCCAGTGTGTAAAAAGATCCAGGCTTGTCTTTCTTCTTTATCCTCTCATAACCTCTTAAATCAAGGAGAAGCAAAGAAAATCAATAATAAAAATGCCTCTGAAAGTTTCCAACGAGTTGATAAATGTTACGGGAAGTCGTTTACAATGCAACATAATTATGAAGTGTTTAGGACTCTGTAGTAAGAAGAGGAGAGCGGCTCAAAGGACCGCCGATGATTAAGTTCAAAATCATCTCAGCAATGAACGTTTTCCCCTTCAACTCCCAAGTTCACGACTCCCCCGCTTGAGCGAGGATTAGTTTGCATTAAGAGCAGGAAACGCAGCAAAAGCAAGCAGAAATCGGGGAAGCGTTCGATTGTGTGTCCCGGATTAAGAACAAGGAGAGTGTTGAAGTAGGAGGAGGGTTTACAGCTCCACACACTGTCTGCGTACAGGAGAGCTGTCATCAGTGGCAAAACTCCAACCGTTTTATTCTTCCACAGCTCAGAGTGGAGCCTCCTCTTCCCCTCCCGACCTGTGGCCCCAAACCACCTTGGCTCATCGGACGTTAACGTCGTGTTTCTTGTTCTTTCTCTTTTTTCATCTCTGACCAGGAGATGTAGTTTGGTTGTATCATTGACCTATTAATTTTGAAACGAGACTTTATTTCCCAGAGATCCCTTTGATGAACTCAGCATCCATTTACGTAGTACTCATCCATTTGTGTCAATGTAGATTTTCCAAAATTTCTGTTGTCTGTACAATTTCTGGTCAGAAATTTAAAAGATTTATCGCTATTTTTTTATATTGTTTACCATTTTGATCACCTCAATAACCTTTGAAATGTCATCAGTCAGTGGGTTTCCAAGCACCGGCGTATTCGAGCTCTCGTCTTAGCTTGGTTTGAGCTTGATTATGTCATTGTCCCAGCAACACAAGCCAGAGAAGAATCAATCGACTGAGGGAAATACATCTTGACACCAGAGGGTGGCGATATGCCCTCTTACAGCGGGTTGCATTCAAATGTTTTTTCTGGTTGACCTTTTGCATCGCATACCAAAGCAAGTCAGCAAACTCTGTCCTTGTTGGACGGTGGATTAAAAGATTAAAGAAGTGACTGTAAAAGAAAAATGGACACCTTTACAACAGATGAGACACCTCTGCTTCGGTCATTTTTAAAATGAGTAAACACTTATTCTCACTGTGGTCTGTATTCAGTTCACTCTTCTTGCCCTCTCTTAAATATGGAGGTCACAGCTTCAAGTGTGCTGCAAGTACAAGTACAAACGTATTAAATTGTCCTGTAGAAGAAGAAGGTTGGGCATAAAGTTTGTCTCCTTGTCCATCCACAAATTTGTCAAGTTTTCGTCTAGCACCCACCACGATGAAACCTATTGTGCGCAGTTCAACCTCTGGGTAAGAGACAGCAGCGGGACCGGGTCTAATCTAGGAAACGTGCACAGAACGCCTCAGCCAAATTTGGTCCGATTGAATCGTATACACGGCGAAGTAAATCTCCAGTATCTCCAACCGTATGTATACGGTATGTAATATGTAAACGTATATCTAGGTATGTTCATCTCACTTTGAAATCATCGACGTAGAACGTTTTCAGTCTGACTAACATTTTTACGTGCATTTTAAGAGTCCAGTTTTAGCCGAACTAAAACAATAAATTGACTTTTTCAAACATCACGTAAACCCACTGTCTGAGAGATCGAAGCATTGACAGACAGGATCATCACTGTTTTGCCTGAGGCAAAACTGACCGTGTCCTATTTAAAAAATAAAGATAAAAAATATTATGGATGGCTCCTGCATAGCTTCAATCTTTAAACTTAACCTAGAGATTTTACTGGTAGTCCCTAGTTAACCTTTTTAATAGGCAGTCTGTGTAACTGTTGTGACATCATAAAACTTTCTCACAATGTACCAAAGTGAAACTACGACAGTGTTAGCATTTTTCAACTTTTTCGTTATTATTTAGATTCTCATTTTGCTTTCATTCCGTGTTTCTCTCTCTTCAGCAGTGTTTCCTCCTTGTCAGATCCTCTTCCTCTCTCTCCTTCCCCACTTTCACTCCTTTTTAACACCACATCTTGGTTCATTCTGCCCGTCCCCTGCCTTCAAGTCTCTTCCCGTCACTTTTTCAATTCCGCTCAGTCCGTTTCCTCCTCCCCCCTTTTGCCCAGTGTCTCTTTCACCTCCCCTTCTCTCCCTCTCTCTTTCTCTCAATCTGGATGGGTTCCGGCTGTTGAGCTGGTGGGGCCGGTGGCCGGTGTGACGGTTCGGCTGTCTGGTGTCGCGTGCGATCAGGAGGGACGTCGCGCGGCGAGGACGATCGGAGCTGAGCGCCTCCGCCTCACCACGGGTCACCTTTCACGGGCAATTAGTGTCGGAGCAGAGGCGCGCTCGCCGCTTGTCGGCCCCGCTTATTGTGAAGATCAACGGCAATCAGTCCCCACACTCGACTCTGCACTCTCTCCGCCGCTCCTTTCACATCCCTGCCTCGAACCCTCACTCTCTCCTTCCCTGTCTTTCTTTGTTGCCGTTCGATCTCTTTGTGATCCCCCCCCATGTGCTTTTGCCGCGCTCCGTGTAATGGCTGCTGTCTGACAATCTGTTATCCAACTGTTCAGCTCTCTCTTCATTATACACACCTTGACTTATTTGCCACTTCTCTTGCTTTGCGGCAGCACACTCGGGTAACAACTCAGCTATTGAGCTCAGAATCATAAAACGGTCTGAATACCACTTCTGTTCACTTTTCAAAGCTCTGCTTTCTCTCTGGGCAATCGATGGATTTACTTGTTTCATTGTTGACTGTAGAAGATGCTTCTTTCACTTTCTCAAACTGTTGCCCATCTTTCCTGCTCTTTTATTCTCGTCAATCTGTGAGCAGCACGTCTCAAAGATGTGAGCAGCGATTTATTTCTGATGAGAACAGAACTGCAAGTACATCACCTATGGTTCTCGCCGTAGGGTCAAGGCCGGTCTTATGTGGCTGATCGTTGATTTGTTTTTTTTGTGTTTGTGAGTATTTGATTTGGAATGAATTATTTTAAGCACCACTCTTACTAAATGTCAGTAAGAATCAAAAACAAATACCTGTTATATTCAAATATTTATACACCTGTGATACAATGCTAATGTATGGCCAATAAAATGAAGATCTACTTTATGAAATTTGCATGAAGTAGAGCTTTACATTGTATCAGTCATTTGTATAAGACTACTGTTGGTGAGATTTACTGCTGTATGTCTAGCTGCATTTTTTTTTTTATTTATTACATTTCATGTAACAACTTTTGACCAGTTATCTGACCCGTTCTCTGAACGTCATCTGACTAAAGAATGAGGCATTCCTCCACACACTCAGCAGTGGTTACAGTAGAGTAAAAAGATCACGAAGGTCAAAAGTAGTGCCTACATTGCTGATCCTAACTTTTGAACCTCGTGGCTTGGAATCCAATTTTCTTGATTCCTCGAGCCAAGTTGAGTCGAACGCAGCAAATGCTCTTCAAGTATAGCATATTTACACTGGTCAGCTATTTGAAAAAGTTTCCCAAGCCTCCAAATTTAATGCTACTATAATGGTCTTTGGACCAAGACAAAAAAACTGTTATTGAGATTTTTGAAATTTGAGCATCCATAAACAAACAAGAAATTAAGTAAAAAAAACTTGTATTGACATGACATGAAGCGCCCAATGACCTGGTTGTCAGTTAAATGAGAAAATGAGGTCATATCTCAGTTTTGAGCAGACAAGTACACCCAGAGTAAACACGCTGGTAAATCAACATGATTGAGACATGAGCTCCAAAATGTTCAGCCTTGTAACGCATAAATGAATCTGATAAGGAAAATGCCAAACACGATGCGAGATGTTTTGATAATCGTATCATTTGACGCTCTCATGAGAGAAGTAACTTTCCTCAGATGGCTGATATTTCTGCATGAACATGTGCAGGTCATGTGTGCTGTCTCTTCAGACACACATGCATACACACAATCGGACTGTATTTTTGTGTACTCATTTGTTCAAAGATTCATCTTCCAGCTGAATAGACTTTGCCTGTTTTTATTTATTTTGACGTCTACTCCACTTTAGTGTTAGTTAATGTAGGGTGCTATATTTGTTAAAGAATATGTCTTTTTGCAAGCGTCCGTGGAAGCGTGTGTGTGTAGCATAGAAGGAAACACAGCTGACTCCCTTAAGTGTGAGAGAGTGTGTAACGTGCAGGTGAATGCAGCAGCAGGTAAGTGTGATTCTTAATACACCCCGTGTCCTCCATACATACATTATCTTGTGAAATTTTAATGCTGGTGCTGTAACATATCTGCCATATCGCAACGCCCACTTTCCCACATCCAGCTATAAACACAGCAGAGGAAAAAATCAAGGAAAAAGGGCAGGCTCATTTGCATATGGGGGCTTCATTAGATAAAGCTAAGGACAGCAAAGAGTGCATCTTCAGCCGCTGTGATGAATAGCTGCTGCATCACAAGTCGCCTTAAAGTAGTCTGACTGTAACCCTGATTTGCATCATTGCCTATTTTTATATATTTATTAACTCACTTAATGGTGGACACTTACTGTTATTCCTGTGTCCTCTTGAGAAACCTCTGCATGTGTTCTGCAATTTAAATGGGGCTGTCTGACTGAGGTCGTGATTAGACAAAAAGGCAGAATTCTAATGAGAATGTCCATCAGGAAGTTTAATGTGCAGAATAGGTGTTAATTATGTGATGTTTTAATGGAGAACCAGGAGATCACAATGTTGGAGACATTTCCTCTGAAGACTTTCCAGGCAGACATACACCCACACAAGACCCTGGTTCACGCGGCTTCCTAAGGCCACGTCCTCCCCCTGATCAGGATTAAGATGATGTAGGTTCGCCCAAAGGGTACAAAGACGAAAAGCAGCAATCATTTGACCGTCTAAAAGCAAAATCAAACGATTCTTTCTACTCATCATCCTAAAAATAAAACTCTCTTGTGGGGGGCTAAGAGGTGTTTAGCAGATCATTTTACTTTTTAATTGTTTTTTTTGTGTGACTAGTTAGTGTGTGTGTCAAAAATCATACCTACAAAAATATATTAAAAAAGAGGTGTACAGATATCCCACTCCATAGTTACTTAGCTGATGTTATTTCATAAAGTCGTTTTACTTTGTAAATAAAGGGGTGGTTTGGCTTGGGGTGTAGGGTGATCTCCTACTGATCCGAAGGTTGCCAGATTGATCCCCTGTTCCACCATACTGGAGGTACCTAAACAAGAACCTAACCATAATTGGGCTGTGTCGGTCCTCGAACGGGTGAATGTGAGGCGAACATTGTAAAGCGCTCTAGCTATCTATCTAGCTAGCTATCTAGCTATCATTTTATCGTTTGCTTTTGTCACTTATGGCAAACAGCAGGAATGATGGATGGCAATTGTGAGTCACCTTAGGAGGAATGACTAGCTCTCTGCCCAAACAATGGAAGCTGTATCTTTAGTTTCTACTTCAAGCAGCAGTCTGTAAGATTGTGGAGTGGCTGGAATTGTAGTGAAAATTTGAACAAACCCCCCCCGTTACCTTCCGCACCCCAGTCCTGACTCCACAAGGCCTCCCACAGAACATTCAAGAGCCAAGTGTCAAGTTTCCACCTCAATAACCAGATGCAGAGAAGTGACTAGTGGCCAGAGATGAGCCAGCATAGTCATCAACATCCAACTCCAGATGTTTATCAGTTCTTCCAAAAAGAAAAAAAAGACTTGACATCAACCTAATTAATCAGCCTGGCCGATGTATCAATCTGTTTCTAGTTTATAGAACTCCCTGTTAATATGTTCCCGTCAGGATGTAACGAGGGCTTGTCCACATATAGTTGTACAAATTTACAGTGTAGCTCAAAATGTTCAACAAGTCCATGTACATTTTGTAGCTTCTGCGAGTTCCTTTTTTCTTCTCAATTTTAATTCCAACCGGAGTATAAGTGGCAGACAACACTAGTAAGTCTATCAGTCAGTTTGTGATCTGTTTCATACTGTTAAAGTCACACAGCGGCACCTTTATATTTGTCATAGCCAGCAATATGAAGTCAGGTAAATTACAGCTGTGTAATTATACTTTTGTTGTCATATTACTCGGTGAGGCTTAATCAAATGTGACTGAGGTACTCACTGGAAAATAATCAGAGGAAGCTTTAATCATCACCTCCAAAACCAACCTGTAACGTGACTCTTTAATGCCAAGTATTTGCCATTACGGAGACCCACAGAGGAAAAATTAAACTTCATCATGAAGGTGAAAAATATCAAAGTCTGACTCTTAAGCAACTGATCACTGCTGAAGTCAAATTCCCCTGGAATCCAGACTTCAGACTTTTGGGATTTCATATCTATTTTTTCTATAAAAGATTAATCTGGTCTCCTAAAAAGTAAAGGATAAACATGCTAAATAAATCATTTTTTCTTTTTCCACTCCTCACTGCTGTTTTCCACCCTCTCTTTTATATTTATTTATTTCTTTCAAACAGACCCATGGGCGCTTGTGTCTCCCAGGCCTCATGCCATGCTGTCTTTTGAACGCAAACCTGTGCGGATGGGCCTTGAACGGCTGTTTCATCTCGTCATCCAGGGCCTGACGAGATTTGACTGGCCCAGTCCCAAGTGAGTCCTGCATCTCAGCAGCTAGCCATCGGCCTCCATAAACAAACGGCGTCCAAACACCGTCAGATGTTGGCTTGCATTTAAACGATGGACGTGCTGGGAGGTGAGTGGGGATGGAGGGAGGAATAAGCAGAAAAGTCCAGCAATGCTAAGCTGCGGGAAGGTATCTCAGGGGTGTTTTGCCCTCACAAAAATCTAATTGGCGATGACAATTTGAACTCAAATTGCTGATTCAAAATATTACTTCTTAATATACTTATTCCTAATTTTAGTGCTTCTTGATATTCTGTAGGTTTCTGTTGGGTTTAGTAGCTCTCTCGTCCCTAAAGAAAGCGTTTTTATTATTATTTCACTCCAAGATGATCACGATAAGAAGCTGCTTTGATGTTTCTTTTGTATTTTTATTCATTTCTCGGACAAAATGTGACGTCGATAGAGTAGATTGTCTACGCAGTCATCAAATGAGTTCACTTTTTCACCCCTGTTCTGGGAACTTAATTTGCCCTGTGCTTGTCTGCGATCATTTCCATGAGCCCCACCCACCACATCGAAGGAAAGAATGCCTCATAACAGTAACATTCAGGTTTACCTCCTTGTACCAGAGCCCATGGGTGACGTTAAGCCAGCCTTCGGCACTGCAGTGCTCTAAATCTTAAGTACGAGTCCTTTTTGAAAGCAAAGGGAAAAAAATCTTCCCAAGAGCTTGCAGGCAGGACTTTAATTTCTATTCCCGGGCGCTGATTTATTTGATTTTTGAGGAAGTTTTGCTAAGCGGGCTAATGAGAAGCACAGTGCTCTTGAATGATTTAGTAGGGAGATGGAGCACATACTGAGAAGTCTAAAGACAAATTCTCTTTTTATTCCTTAATTGGTGAGAGGAAGGAGGAGGTAGATCCGCAATAAATAACAACAAAAGAGTGTTGCTCATGCTACTTATGCCGTATGCTTCACAATTACGCAAAACAGAAACAGAGAATCCTGTCGTGTCTCTAAAACGGTTTTATGGGAAAACACTTGTTTTGGAAGTAAACAAACGCTTGTGGTTGTGCACTGACGAAGGGGTGCTTTTATTAACGAGTTTTACATTTGGACTCAAACCAACAAGGACCACCAAGCTGTCTGATATATGGAGCCCACACCCAATATATTCAGAGATCACATTCTTTATCCCGGTGCAGCTCAGCCGGTCTTTATCATCCTTAAGAGGAAATAGTTTTGCAGCAAGCAAATACTAATTACTATAAGTTTTCCAATCACGTGTAAGTCTTTCCATTAAAGTAGAGGAAACTGCAGGGCTGTCACTTTCTCAAAATGTGTCAGAATGGAAAAAAATCACGTTGGGCTCTTTGGTTAACGATTATTTTATGGGTTTTATTGTATAAGCTTTTCTCAGATTTGCACAGGGTATTCTGAGCCATACCCTGCTGGAAGTGGAGTGAAGTGGAAATGACCATCTTAAGATATAAAATGTGTGAATGTAGTTGCATACTAACGCTCAAAAAGTGACTTGAAAGGACGGTGTGGAGGAGAAAGGAACAGAAATTGATATGAATTTACATTAAGCTACATTTGTGGATGCACACGTGGAAGCCATTGATAATGTGGATAGGTCATTAGTTCGTTTAGATCCTGTTAAAATTAGAACTTGTCACTTAAAAAATCTTTATACTGTATATCTGAACACAGAGCTGCAGAGATGGAAATGTACATTCAGTGTACAGTACTCATGACCAGTGAATCTGCTCCTATGCAGGGATAAAAATGGTACTTAGGAGATGCAGCACAGGACTATCTGTTTAAGAACAAAGGGTTAGAGGCCTGAAGGAATATTATTTTTTATTTTTGATGGAAAATATTTGATGTGTGTTGACAAGAACAGCCAATGATGAAGATGAAAGGAGTGAACGCTCCAGTTATCCTGTGTAGATTGTTGCAGTTGTACTGTCATGACTAAATCATTTTGTAACGTAATTTTGCATCGGCTAGGAGTTTATGTGTGCGTTGTATTTTTATTAGGGCTGTCCGATGAACTTGATTAATCCTGATTAATTGTGATTAAATTGATATATGCGATTACATTTTGAAATTGTGATTAATCATAAGCGTAAATATCATGGCTGCAGCTGCCAGACAGCTCATGTGTTCATGTGGCTGTTTGCGCCGTCCTTATCTTGAGACTTGAACGGAGTCATAACGCTGGGATTTTTTACTTTTTTTTTTTTCAGTTGTAGGTTTTGTTCCAGCTGCTGGAAAGTTCATGCAAATGCGTATTTGTCCACTCATTCTTTTACATATGTTGGTCTTGGAAAATCTTTCATTCTGTAAAATTTGAGCATGTAAAAGTGCAATTTATATTCTGATTAAGCATTGTTAACATTTTTAATTGTTTGACAGGCCTGATTTTTTTACTGGTTAATTGATACAGCATAAAACTTAGTGATCAGAGATGGTTATTGTTAATTGTTGTTAATAGTTAAAGTTATGGTGATTATAGATATAAGATATCTGTTAGTTGTAGTGTACTGTGTGTACTGCAACATAGCATATTCTCAAAACACACTGTGGGTTTGCTGTTCTTGTAAGTATGATCTTTGACCCTTACAAGTGTAGTGGAAGGAGGATTAGGCTCATGTTTATTCAGCATGTGTAATAGCCCCTGGGACAAATCACACTCAAGACTGGCTGTCGCCCCTGGAGACTGAGAGAACCACCTAAGGGTGTGAAGCTAAATATGGAAATTGCAAGACATGCTCGGATATGCATATTCAGTAACATACGAATCCTCAAAACAAAAACAACTCGGCGCTTTGCAGTACCATCCTCTCTGTCTTTAACAAATAGCACAGTGTAAAAATTGGAAGTCACCATTATCTGAAGTGTTTCATTAAATTAAATAAATCCCAGTCATATCTTTGGTTAATTTCATCCCTTCCTGTTCCATCTGCCTGCAGCGAGTGACTGACACTGTTTTGCCTCCATCCCAGTTTGCCCTGGTCTACTTATTTACGGTGGAAGTTGTCATTGCTAATATGGGCTTGTATTCAATCATGCTGTCAGCTTCTCAAAGGCGTCTGAGTGACAGATTCAAGAGGCAGTCGAACTGGGGGCTAAACTCGATTTCTTTCCTGCGAGTGTAAGATCTCCGACAGACTGGTGCTAGCGACTCAAAGTTAGACAACACCGTCTGGTCCAGTAAACGCGTTGACAGTGATCAACAAAGAAATGTTGTCTTACCTTTATTTTTTTTTTCTCAAACTGTCTTCCCGCGGTCTCAAAGATCAACTGCTCGTTTTTTTTCCAGCATTCTCCTCAAATGTTTGCTGTCTTTTTTTTGGTGTAAAGCTGTTGAAGTAAATGATATTTCCCAAAGAGCTGTGTTCGCTGAGAAGCACTCAAAGTGATATTGACATGTTGTCAAGCTGGTGCCTCTCTCTGAGGACGTCTTGGGTTGTTGACGGGCCTGAGCTGCGATCATGATTCCCCCCCCTCCTCCTCCCTCTGTTGAGTAATTTCAGCTTGTCTCCAAGAAGATGATTTGTTGCCCCTATTTTTAGTCCAAACTCCAATCTTCCTCAGTCAAGTCAGTCAGAAGTTGTGTGGGAAACACCTGCTGTGAAGATCCTTGGAGATCACCTGTCTCAAATCTGGTCATCTGTGGGTTTCTTGATTGAGCTCCAAATGCTGATCATGATGGGGGGTTAAGAGTGAGGGAAAGTGAGAGGGGGCTGCTGGTTTGGAAATCTGATGGAAGCAATTGTGTCGGCTTCCTTGCAGTTTAATGACGTTTGAGGGTCTTCCTGTCTGCTTTTTGTAGCTGCATAGACGATGCCCTGTAGGTGTGTATTAGGGAACAGTTTGACAGCAGACATGCACAGCATCACTGCCAGGTAGAAGTATCGTTCCTTCCATGGAAGATCTTATTTACTTATTTATTTACTCTTATTTATTCAACTTATTTCCTGCTCCATAGGTGTCCAAAGGCGTCCATAGGTGTCGTAAAGAACCAGTGAGTCACTAGGTTCTATCCTATTCAAAGGTCATTTTCAATTTTTTTCTGACTGATCTGTTTACGCTTTTTGTATTTCTTTTGAATTCTGCTTCTGGTAAATGGATAGATGGACTGCATTTCTGTAGCAGGGTGTACGCCATCTCTCGCATCCCGGGATGCTGCTTTAGTTACTTAGTTCCACTGTATTGTGGTATTTATAGAAGTTACCCTGATTAGTCAAGAGGATGTTTCAATAATTAGAATTGAAATAACGAGGCCTAAACCATAAGCATGGTTATATGAGGAAAATGATCCCGTGAAAATATAGAGGTGCATTCCCAAACTTGGAGTACTCTACTGTGAAGGAAGATGACTTATTGGAATTTCTTTCATAAATAGGAACGATGCCCAAGGCAGCCAGCTGCTGACAGTGTCATGGATCTACACAGGGACGTTGTGATAAAAAAGTGAAAATATTTCAGGGTATGAAAAGGATGTATTGCTTTCATGTTGCAACTTCCCTCAGGATGGAGATGCGCAGTCAGAACCCTGCAAGGTTGAATGGTTGAGGTCATCAGGAAGCTGTGTGACATATTGTTCTGATGTTTGGCTGGATGGGCAGCTCGTGGGCTTCCACCCCCACCATATACTCACCCCCTCTTGAAACACATGAGGCCAGACTGGTTCAGATGAAGAGCTTGTGGCTGTTGACCATAAAAAGAACATCAGGGCAATGAGCCACAAAGAGCAGAAGAGAAAGAGAAAGAGGGGTGGAGAATAGGGAGGCAGAGGCAGATGAGGAGAGGAGCGTGGTGAATGGATAAGATGAAACTGTGGGAGCAAAATACAAGATGAGAGAGAGAGAGAGAAATAAAGCAAAGAGAGAGAGGGAGGAAGACCGAAAAAGACATTGTGCGCTTTGGGCCAAATGGGAGCTACACTACTCCAGCTGTGACCATAAAACAGCAGGTGGATGCCATCATTAGGCCTGGCAGATAAAGCAGGAATCCCAGAGTCCCACATCTCAGTGCATCTCTCCTGGCTCCATGCACTCATTCACTCCGGTATCAGTGACATAAAATATGAGTGGAAAAAAAGATGAGAAGCCACTGGGTGTTACGCTCCTTGTAGTTATGTTGGAGTTTTGAAGTCTAATATGGTTATGGTATATAGACCTATATATAGAAGTACAGTACAGCCCACACAGTGTAATATGGCAGGAGACGAGTCGGTGGCTTCCAATAAGAGTCTGTGCTTCTCAACCACACGCTCGCTGTCTATCTCTGACTGATGCTGTCGATGTTATGTATGTCAACAAATTGGTGTTTTCCATGCACGTATTGTTTTGTCAAATTATTCATTTGTTTTGCATATGATTGGAAATTTGGCAACAGATTTTGTTGAAACGTGACAGTGAGATCTTTTGGAACAGCAGAACTTTATGTGTGTATTTTTTTGACAGTTGTCCATGCCTAACGATGAGTACCAAGATTAACCACCACCACCAGTTTTGCCTCCAGTACTCTCTTTATGTCTGCACATATGGTAATAAAATCCTTTCATGCCTCCCACATGTCTAAAGCTGATCTCAAGAATCCTCCTCCCTGGATATCTGGCAGTCATAGTTCACGGTAGAGGTCGTCACTCGAGTGCTTACAAACGAGACCCCCATAAGGGACCCGTTGTTGGGTCGGGACCTGTCCTGTTGCCTCTGGTCCGTGTGTCAGTAAGTCTAAGGCTCGAGTAGATCCAACCAGACCCAAATGACTCCATATTAGCTCTGTCCATGTAGTGTGTCATAGTCGCACACTCAAAATGTGGTCGTGCTCATGCGAGAGCTGTTAGTGTCATGAATGGAAATGCAAAACGCTCTGCAGTTGAAGATTAAGTTTAGATGATAAATCGTGTCGTAGTTCATCACCTCTGTCAAAAATGGGTCTTCCATCCTAACCTGGATGGCTCCTTTAAGTTTTATACCTTGGGTTTGTGGTGTGGTATAAACAACATATGTAAGATATAAAATGCAAGATGGTGCACTTCCCCCACTAAGAGTTGTCATCTAGGATCATAGTTTGATGGCAGATGAGAGCTGCCATCGCGGCGCCCTCCAGGTGCCCTCGGGGCTCACTGGATGCTGCATCATGGCGTTTTTGGAAGGTGTTTCTTCATTCTGTTTTGTCTTCAGTGTGTTTTTGCTTCCCCTGCCAATAGTAAATAGGCCTATGTGGAAATCCTTTGCCTTTTGCCTGACCTTTAAAGAACCCTACCTCTGTATTCATTGTTAATATTCCATTAATTAATTAAACATAATTGGTACATTATATTGTTTTGGAATAGCTTGAAGTCATTTGGTTGATTTTTTTTTTTTTTTTGGTAAATGGCAGATTGCCTGATTTGGAGTGATTTGGAGTGATGGTGAGCACGGTAAAGAACGGTGAGCTCCTTACCTGAGGCTTAATGAGAGATTATTCCTCACCAAACTTCCTTGGTTGCTTACTTTTTAATGAATAAAATATATGGCATTCAATTAACAATTGCACACAGTAAAAGGTGTTAAGCCGAAACATTCAATCAGTGCTAACAACCGCTCACTGAGAATCACTGTGATGTGGATGATCTTGTTGATTCTGTTGTTTTGGCTCTGGCAGCTCCCGGTGTATCTTTGGAGTTTTTGATTGGTCTTTCACCGGAGTTCAGAGTTTTTTCCCCTCTGTGGCCTCAGCAGGGAGTGAAGTGTTTGGTGGAAGCGTGTCATCCGCTGATTTCTTTTTAAAAAGCAGACCCTCGTGCTTTTAAATGCATCATCAAGGCAATGGGCTGTCCAAGTCGGTTACAAGTTAACCAAATAAACACTGACAATGAAATTAATAATGCATATTGTTTGCGAACGCCTCAGCTGGATGATTTGACTGATGTATGCAGAGATGGTAATTTATTGAAAGTAAATTCATGTAATTGTGCAGCAGAACTTGATGAAGCAAAAGAAGGTGTCAGCACGGCTTCCATCATCATCAGACGAAAGAAATCATTAAAGAGCAAAAACAAATCCAACATCAAAGGACCGTGCAGAACAAACATTTATTTTATGGATGTGTTTCATTTAGACCAAAGTTCAGAATGGTTGTTACAGTAAATATGTCAGATTTGTTGTCGGTTGTCTGTGGACGTGATAGTTTTGGTTTATTTATTTTTCTCACGGTCCACAGGGATGTAAACACTCACTCTGTGCGTATCAAAGTAGTCAGTGTAAATTTAATCTGACGATGAGGGGGAACCAGACCTAAAATGTTGTTGTCGTTATTAAGACATATTTTGAGAATGAGATGCTCAGCTGTGATTCCAGAGCCCCACTTGGTAAAAATAGTTTGTCTTTGTAATAAATGTGACATTAGAATCGACGTGATGTGAAAATGGCTGCTACTTTTAAGAAGGCAGCGTGGATAAGTATCGTACCCAAAAGTACCCAAGTACTGCAATGACCTTCCTCTCTTAAGTAGGCCTGTCTTGTATCTATTATAGGAGTGTACTTTATGAAGCTAGGGAATTCATATTTATGTACAATATACAGCCACAGCTTCTATAATCTGATGTGGGCCAGCTTTTGCAGAAGAATCCAAGCTGCTATCTGTGTTTGGACTTTTTTTTTTTTTTTTATCATGTAAAAATTTCCCAGTATGTCACACACAGGCCCAGGACCTCTATCATATATTTGTATATGCGTGTATTCACTGTTTCTGTTCTGCTCTTTGTAATCAACCACCACAAGAAAACTGCATTTCAGTGGAACCTGGCTCCTGTAATTAAAAATTGTATTTCCTCACTGTGGATTTGCAAAAGTGGGAGGGTAGCAAAGCAAACACGGAAAGGGAAAATATATGTAGGGTTTGATGATTTAATAACCCATGAAATGCCGAGTGCAGAGCAGTCGCACAAATCAAGGCTCCTAAATATAATCGATCGCAACCACCAACGCAGTCGTAGGAAAAGGAAACAAAGATTTTGGTCATGAATACGCTGGAGCACCGTAACTCTTTCAAGGCAGATGTGTTATTAAGTAGGTTATTTATATTGACTGCTGCCACGTAATGGATTTGACATTGCAAGCAAGATTTTCATTACACTTGGAAATAAAATGCTTTGGCTTTTATTGAAACTCATGGCAAAATGGCTGATTTCTGAAAGAGCCTGCCAGACAGAATATGACAATTGATGCTGAATATTAATAAAGTACACCATATGTTCCAGAGAAAACATTATCCATGCATTATTAAATGTGATTCCCCGTGTCAGCCGTTAATTAATGCTCGTTAAAACGCAATAAAACAATGAGCTGTTGGACATGCTATAAGAAACCGCGGTGTGTTGTAAACACAGTTGTGAAGTGTCACAGATAAGAGAGATGAAATTGTCATTGAGTGTCTTTTACTCGGTGGACACTGTCAAGAGTGCTGTGTGTGATTAATGAGTCTTTGTTGCCAACGTTGTGAATATATGAAATGATGCTTGTTAAACATTCTGGTGCATAAACGCTAAGGGCCATGCTGTGCTCCATCACCGTGTTTCTCATTGTTCCACACATCCTGTCTCCAGCCCAAATGGCTGCTGGGATTGGCTACAGCATCGCCTAGATCCTGATCAGTATAAGCAGAGAATGAATGGATGAATGTTTGATTTTGACAGTTTAGAAACCTGATAGCACATTATACATGAAGGACATCAAGGAACATACCACCCACATTTTGCGGTACTTTATCTAATCTTATCTAAAAACTAAAAAGTTTAACATTTCATATAATACGGGGGTCTCCCCTTATGCTGCTTCCATTTCCAAATAAGTATTATTCTTACATAATGGGATCTATCTTTTTGTTTTGCCAGCTTGTTTACGTTGAAATGTACATAATCACAGTACACAGTATCACCAAGACCTCACAAAACTATGCAGGCCCTCAGGCAAGACCAATAACCAGGCATGGTGCTCTTGAAGGGCCCTTTATCCACTCTGAGGCCACACTTTGTCTCCCTGAGCGGCCAGATATGATAGGGTTAACACCCCATTTGCTCAGGTTATACCTTCATTTTCGAAGGGAGGAACGCCGTCACTTGACTTTGCTGAATGTGCCAAATTATGTCTGCATCTTGTGTGGTTTCCTGTATGAAGTCTGTAAACTCTTGAATCGTTCCACTTGCTCGTCTACACCTAAATAATTTAAATTGGACGTCCTTGGCTGGAGCGTGCGGTGGGATGAAGGATGAGTAACTGACAATCACGTGAGCCCGTGTAACACGGCTTCACACGATCGAATAACTTGGTTGACCGTACCAGGCAGCCACGCCGAGCGTTACTCTGTTTTCCTGTCGGGTGAAGAATTGAACGGATGAGAGTAAAATCACTCATCAATTTTTCTTGTGTCTCTTTTGGCGTGTTAATTTGATTTCAAACCACCAAACATGGTGTCATGGTTTTCTGACAGGGCCTTGGGAGAGAGTTTATCTCATCATTAATTAAGTATCATATTTCCCTACATGCTGCCTGTGCTTAATTAGGAAGAGGGGGTCATTTGGGAGGGCTTATTAACTGGAACAAATTTGTTAAAGGAAAGAGACCGAGACAGATAAAAGAGAGAACGAGAGAGTGGGGGGAGAGGAGCGCCTCTGGGTTCAGTCGTCCCTGACAAGGCTTGGCTTTCATGATTGATAACTGCACCAGTCACGGCTAGAGTCAAACTGGGAGAGATGAAGGAGTAACTGGGGAAAAGACAAGGGGAAAGGGAGGAAATCAGGGAGGAAGGAGAGAGCGAGGTGGTGGGGGGCTGGGAGGAAATGATTGGAGACATATGCTTGCTCTCAAGCAAGATAGAGTTAGACAGAGGAGGGAGATGTAGGACGGAGAGGGAGGGACAGTGAGATATGAAAACAAAGAGAGAAACAGAGAGAAGGGGACGGAGGAGATTGATTACAGCGCCGGGCTACGTCACAGAGACTTTATTTATTGTATCCCAACCGCCCTCGCTTTCATGCTGTATTTTTAGAATGCTAGATATGATGGAAATTGAACAAATTATGTTTATAGGTTGCCTTTGTATGTGCACGGCTACATGAGATTGAGTATCAGATTAAGTTTGCAGCACATTTTGTCCATCTGCAGTCCATTCTGAGCGTATCGTTGTCACGGCGGATGACTCAAATACCAACTTGTGCCCCAAAAGCCGAGGCATCGAGCGCTGGTGTCAGGTTGGTATGGTGACACTGTTTTCCATTTCCTTAATTCGCTGCGACAGAATGGGTTTGGCCAGACCGGTAAAACAACAGATGTTTTGCACGCTTGTGTCAACCGGGTTGCCAAAAATTCCCAATGGCAGTGCATGTGTTTGGAGCTGACCTCGCACGGGTTTTGGCAAACGGGGAACAGCAGGAGACAATATGACTCTCGAGCATGACAGACGTGCCATCAGAAGTGACAGCACATCAAAAATTAATGTCCTGTAAAATCCCCAAATACATCAAAGCTTTATAGTATCCCATTGTAAGATACGGTCTACATAGAAATGGTGAAACAAAAAGTCAAAAAATTTGCGGTATATTGGTATTTGAGCTGGAAGAGAAATACAGTATGAGCATGCGTATACAGTGATGTCACTGTCCAGCATAAACTAGTCTAATATACCGCCGTAGAAAGAGGTGTATTTGTTAAAAATACTTCTAGAAACCCTCCACTACAACACGCCACAGTTTAGGTCTTAGGAGTTTTTCTTCCTCATTTCGTAAGCTATTATGTCAACTTTGACTCTGTTTTACGGTCTACCAGTACTTTTTCATTGTGTTGTTTGCACACTGATCTAGAACATACCTCCACCAAGGCCTACCAAGCCTCAAGAAGAACTCTACTTTCCAGGAAATGTTTGCCTAAATAAAGATCTATCTCTGTTGCTTTGTACAAATCTATCAAAAATGTTTCATCTTATGGGATGGCAATTAAATGTTGCATGTGTCTGTACCAGCATATGTTTTAATCCATCAGATCCCTTCGCAGCTATGGACCAAACTGTTCTTATTGACGTCTGTGATGAGGGAAAATATGGGAGGAATATTGAAAAACATCCTTTGTTGCAATTTTAAGAAATAAATCCTGGTTCTGCACCACAGTTTCCCCGGGCTACAACCCACTCTTTTACTAAGTTCAGTCAACAATGGTTCATAACATTTCAAGTAAAAAAAAAAAGAAGAAGAAAACAAAAAAACAACAACTGTGCTTTAATGAAAAAATGCTGCATTCCATCAGTTTTGTCTTCAATTCATCTCCATGGATCATAAATGGAATTAACTCCGATTTGTTCGACACAAGTTGGCATTTTTTAATACTTGTAGTTTCCAGGTATGTTGGCAATGATATTGCTGGATCTGGAGAGACAAACTAGTCTCAGACTAACTAATTAGTCTGAGCAACATTATCACTTTGCTAGAATGAAAACTTCTGAGAACCATTAAATCTTGAGTGGACTGTCTTTGAAGGCAGGGGCAAACGCTGCTTCATTGATTGACAGGGTTGGCCTTGCCTTAATAGAACATAATTGGGGCAATTTTGAAGGGTCTCTGAAAAATGACCAAATAATAACACATGACTTGACTCGAGACTTGTTTTCTCAGATAATTGTGCAAAAAGCATCTGGCACACCATTAGTTCCATTTTCACATTAGAATAATAATCCTTTTGAACTAATAAACTCGCTCAAACGTCTGTGCTTGGGTGGTGAAGAGTGTGAAAGAGGTAAATACTGTATGCTCCACCAAGAAGGAGCCGGCAAAATGTATTTTGGGGGAGAAGGAATAATAACAAGATGGGGACTTCCCTCAACTTCATCATATCGCTTGAACTGAAAGAGTTGTTTTTTCCACTCTTAAATCTCGGATCTTAAAGAGAAATGGTCATGAATAAATTCTATCAAATGTATTAGGTTTTCTCCTCCAACTAAATAATGGAATATGTACGAGGGAACACTTAAATAATCAATCTCTTATTTATTGAACAATAAAATGGTCACTTAACACTAAGGCATTAAACGTAATTAAAATATGATATGAGACCAACAAAAACAGTCAGTGAGAATAATAAATCATATTTTTTATAAATTAATTACAATGTAACTGAGCTCCTGTAAGTACTTAGATACATTCGTAGGGAAAAAATCATTAAAAAATAGGTCTTGTACTTTGCCCTGCCTTCTTACCTTTAATGTGTAAAACAATAATTACACCCAGGGGTGCTGTTATTGTTTGGGTCTTTCTTCCGATGAGAGATTGCACCAATATCGCATCTCAAATTAAAGGATAATTAAAAAATGTTATTTCAAAGTTATTGCCGTCCATAAAACTTTGATTAGGCAAACATTAGCCACATTAGGATTTAATGACCATTGCCCCTGTGATTACTGTCAACAATTTTATGTACTACACAGCATATGAAGAAATGAATAATTAAGAATGCAGGAAAAAGGGGGTTTTAAACACAGCAATATACACAGCTAATGCTGGGCTGTTATTAAGAAAATCTTGTGGTAGGTAATGTGCGTGTGTGAGATTCATATGGATTAGACATAAAGTCAGTGCCACAGTATTTTGCCAAATGTGTCAAAAGGAAATGTTTCCCATTGATGTATGAATGGGTGAATAGGTCTTAAAAAATAATACACTGCAAAAATGTTCTGTGAAATTACACTTTACAGAGCTTTTGTGCTTTTTTTCCCTATATGTTATATTACTTATTGTCCTGGTTTCATTAAGTAAAGTTTTTAAAAAAATGTAAAAAACTGAACAGTGAACGGTAAAAACCTCATGTAATACACCGAGTGTGATTCAGGCTGTGTGTGATTTCAGTAAAAAAAACAATCATTCCTCTTTGTGCTTTGGACATATCTATGGCAAATCGCAACTAAGATTCAAAATAACTTTATTAACGAGCAGATCCAGGTAGACGGGGCAGATTTGATCAACGTGCACCAGTTTATTGTGAATTTACTCGTGACTGAGATCTGATCCCAGCGCAAGCCAGATACTGAGATGCGATGCAATCTTCAAGGTCAGATTGCATTTCTATCACAATACAAGTATTTACAACGCACATTGACGCTTGATTCTATGCTGCGGGGGATTTTCTGTCAATCACCTTTTGCTGCAGAAAATGAAACTCAATGTCATTTTTCAGAGAAAAACCAGGAGCAGTCATTAGAAAAGATGATAAAGTGCAAAGCCGTAGGTGGAGAAAGAAAAAAAGAAAAAGAAGCCCAGTGAGACGGCGGAGACCAATGCATGCAGGGGTTAATGTTAAAAAGCAATAAAACTTAATCTGCTGGTGGATATTCACTTCCAAGTAAAATAATGAATAGTACCAGATGCACACATGATATATATAGGCAGGTTTTCATTGGATTCTGTATGTAAATTTAACCTATGTAGAAAGACCTCACGTTAAGGGTGAAAATGTGGTCATGTCAGAAATGGAACATAACGGAGAGGAACTTGGGTAGTGTTAAATTCAATAAACCTTCCAACCATTTTCATAACAGCAGTTTATGGCTGTCCTGCACCATATGCCTCCTTTCCCTCCCTCTTTCTCTTTGGCAGAGGCTCACAGTAATCTTGTAGACCACTGTTGATGGTTTTCGATGGTATTTATGAGCTGTGTCAGAGCAACGTGAAATTGTGGTTTAACATTTATTACTGTGACAGTCTTACTAATCCATCTCTGAGCATGGCTTCCCCGCAACAGAGAAGTTTTCATTAGATAACCATTTTTTTTAACTTTACTTTTTTAGGTCATGTCCTTTACATACAATTAAAACAAATTTGGCTTATCTTGTCATATTAGTAATCTGTATTGAGGTCTGTACTTGGAGCGGGCAAGTATTCTAGTTTTTATGTATGAGTATTTACATATGATCTGAGATTAGAGTTAAAAAGGCAGATGTGTAAATCAAAGCAATGTGTTTTCAGGCCCAATGACTCAAATGTTTTGTTTTCCTGACTCTGACTGAGGCTAAATCTCGGTGCTTTGCTGTGAATGCCTTCTAAATAGCGACATAAATACATGTTTGTTGTAAGTACGTTTTGTAGAGGTTGACTTCCTCTAAGCAAAGTTGCCGTGCCACAAAGCTCACACCGCCACACAGTAATCTGCAATGGAGGAAAGTAATAAGGATTTTTCTTTGTTCCCATCTTGGAAATGTATTATTAATGGTGCTTTCATGTTTCTTCATGATGCTAATAAAGCAACAATGCTGTTCCAAATCACCTGAAAAATGAGTCCAAGGACAACGGGCATTGCATAGGAAAGGCGTGGCTGTCCACTTTGAGAAACGATGGGACTCAACAACCAAGATTAATGGAACTCAGATGGCTTTTAATTAGTGCAGCTGTGCTCATTAATTATCTGCCCACAACACAAATATTTTTATATTTGTGGAAAGTGTTGATTTATTTGATTTTGTTTGCCGGTGGATCTAGATGAATGACTTTTCACTTTGAATTTTGCCTGTACTTAAAGAAGTGGAGAGGAGAGGAAGTGTAGCCACGTTATCCCGTCTGTTGCAGACCGGCTGTAATGTTATTGATGATGCTGTAGTGTGACAGCAGTCAGGAACATAAAGTGCAATAGTCAAATATTTTTAGTGAACTGTAGGCTGGAGCGTAAGGTTTTAGGGCTGCACGGTGATAAGAGGAAGCCTTCCTGTTCTCTCTTTATTTAGAGCTCATCCCACCTCTCAGCCTCCATTCGCTTTCACTTTTCTCCTCATGGCTGCAGTAATTTCTTTGAAACATTCATCTGAACACGAAGGAGGAAAATGCAATGCAAGAACAGGAATTAAAATTTCATTATTTACTGCACTCCAGTTTGGGAACGCAATTAGTATCTGCAGTGCCCAGGGATATTTACTGCTTTGGCCTCTCCTTTCTTCATTGTGCCGTTCTTTTATCCCATCCTCCACATCCACACTGATGCTATCGCTTGCTCATTACCTCTAACGGTCGGAGGCACAGCAGACAATGGCGCGATTTCCAAGGGCCCAACGTATGAACTTGATGGACCGGACAGTGTGCAATTGTTGCATTTAAAGATACTGATAGTAGACGTGCCAACATTTTAGTTCCAGATTTATGAACTGCTGAACATTGAACATGAATCTACTTTTCTGCTTTGAAGTTGCTTTTGTTTAACTAGAAGGGGTCAACAAGAAGACCAAATATCTTAGATACCATCAGTCTTCTGACCATAACATCAATCGCCTTTAACTGACATGACAGAGGAAAAGACAAATAAACAGAAAATACAACTTTCCTGGTTTTTAGTCATTGTTTTTTAATGAAAACTTATTCTGCAATCCCTGTATACTACAAAGTTATCACCAAGAAACCTTAGGCAACCACGGGAAACAATAGCGAGATAGACTTAAATTGTAAATAAGAAAAAGGAAAAAACTGAAGGCGCACAAAAAACTCAACTTTCTGTTGTCATTCTAACTGATTGTTTGCGACAGACAATGTGGTTAGAATATTTCTCTGAATCGCATTACTCAAACAAGTTACACAAATATTTCTGTTGTGCGCTCCATGCAAAAAAAAATAAATGTCTCCTTCCTTTGGAAAGTCAGCACAGTAACTCGTGTTTAGCCTTCATCCGTAAATTAAGGTTTGGGTGTTAATAAGGTTCTAATGTCAAATTTGCCATTCCAAACACAACCCTCTGCATTATTTAATGGCCAAAAAGGAATTACCTGTTGTTGTATCTTTAAATAATAAAACACCAACAGCAAACCAACCAACAAAAACAAAACAAAACAAAATTAAACCTTATTTACATTAACATTCCCAAAAGCTGCTGGTTTTCTCATATGTGCAATTAAGGACAAAGCAGCAAGTGTTAATTTGCTTGATGTGCACTTCTCACACGCAGCACTGCCAGCTAAAACAAAAAACAACAATAACAACTGGAGCTTTCAGATTAATTCTGGTTAACTAATGTTCTCTTTAACAGGGACAATGCTGGTT
>OMNV01009100.1:0-59578 GCA_900303265.1 Brotula barbata | reverse complement strand
ATGAACGCCGGAGCCTGTCGGATACAAGAGATCAGACGAATCGCGGCGGGGGATCAAAGGGAGCTATCTGATCTCATAAAATCATATTAAAACCCATTGCTTCATTCCAAGACACCGCGTATTGATCACAGAGGAGACAAGTAGGAGCGTTTGGTACCAAATAAAAACCGATGGCTGACGAGAAGCGAATCAGGAAATCAGCTTGCGGTGGGGGGGTCATTAAAATTGTATGACACACGATGTTTTCCACAAACAATTGGATGGTTAACTCGAGGGCAGAGGGGGGAAAACAAGAGAAGCAGTATGTTCATAATAGCAGCTCACCCCCCCGTGTCCTCTGCCACATGACGCTTTCATTGTATTTATTTCCGTTTGTTGATGGCGCGATTTTCAATAAGTGCGTCAAACAATAGGTAGGCAAAGTATCAGTAAAAATAACCCTCCTGTCAAGGCTGCAGGGTTGACTGCCTCTTACACGGTGTGTTGCGACTAGGTGTATAGTGTGATTTGATTATACTGTGCAGGCGGCGCCGTTGTTACCCAGTTTGACTAATAAGTACTTTTCAAACCTGCCCTTCTCCTTCCCATTCAGCAGGAGTGCTGCAGTTTCTCTACGAGTTAACCGCCACACACTGTTATTACTGTCACTCTTCCCTGAAACTTCACAGAGCAGCTCACGTTCTCTGTGTGTGTGTGCGCGTACATGATAGTTGAAGCTCGCCGTTTGTGTTTAATTACAGATTCCTCTGATGTCGAAGCTGACTGTTTCTGTGCACATTTAAAATTAGATTTTATATTTAAAGTATTCCAGAGTGGGTTTTTTTGCGGGGGGTTTTACTGTTTTCCAAAGATACCAAATATGTCATACTGAATTTTTTTGAGAAAGGATTCACTACACTAGATTATTTACTTGTTGAATTGGTGCAATCTTTTGTATTTGATTTATATATTTTACACCGTCTGTATGTCTACATGCGTGGTAAAACTTTATTAAAAACTTAATTATACTGCAACTAAGGCAATAAATCAATATTCTTTTACATCATAGTGTGACTGAAATCAACTCAAATTGAAGGACACGTATGGCAAGCAAGCAACAAACCACATGAACTTCTAAATGGATTTACTAAGGCATGTAAACATGTAATTCTACATTCACATAATTTATCATTTGTTAACACACACGACATATGGACATAAGTGAGAGCAACAAATGGAGTGAAGTCAAAGGCCTCTACAATCCTACTTTGTACTTCGCCATGTTTCCATCGTGGCCACAATTTCAGAATTGATGCCAGCCCCTGCATTAGTTACCTTGTTTTACTCATTGTATCATTAATTTGCTGGCTGCATGGAGCTACCTTAGAATTGCTAACAGCTAACTGATCAAAAACTGTGCCTGTGACGTTTGTGAACTACGGAATATAACTCACCCAAATTCGCTTTAGCGGGCCGTGATGCAGCCTAGCAGCTGGCTGACAACTTTCTAACTATCTAACTGCTCGTGTATTCATCTTGTTTGCTAGCAAGCTATTTAGTTTAGCATCAGCGTAGTGTAAGTCTGAGTTTTGTACTGAAAGGTAATTGAGATTTATTGACAATATTTGAGGTGAAAACCACACTGGAGTCAACTACCTTTAGTCACGTTTGTGGTCCGTAGTTGACAGAGTTTGAATTGGAATAAATGAGTTTTAAGTGAACGTTGTGCAAGACCTCCAACCTGCATTGGTGCACTCACGTCATGCTGCAATATTTACTGTGAAAACAATCCACGTGCTTCCGTCCACGTGAATGGCTTAAATCTTGCTTTGTTTAATTGCAATATAAATAAAGTGAGAATATAGTGGATGTAATAAAATGAGTAGATACAGAACTTCATACTTAAGGTTTGATATTCACGATTTATATTTGAAATTCAGTTGTTGAAGAGGTTTTTATAATTTCCTTCACAGCAGGCCAAAAATGTCCTCATGTCTTTATTTTAATTTCAAAAGATCCACCCGCAGCCTCCATTGTCTATGTCTCAGATAAGCGTTATAAATGACACTAGCAGCTGTGGCGATAGGAGACAGCATAGTACACAACACTGTCCGACATCAAAACAAGTGAATCAATCGGACAATGGTAAAGGAGAGACTCAAAACAAAATCAATTCACTCTTGTCAATATTACCTTAACAAGCTTACAGTCTAAGTCTTAAGTGAAATATACTGCAATGTGAGGGGCAAATATGAATCGAAGGCTATGAGTATTAGCGCACGGATGAAAGAAAAAAACTGACAGATGCCATGTAAGAGAAAATTTACAGCTTACGCCTGGAATGGAAGGATAACAAGAGCAGTGAAGGATACAAGGCTAGTATGCATGTACGTCATTCCCATGGGAAATTTGAGAATCCCCATAATTCAAACGGCCACACAACATCACATTGAAAATGCACATAAAAGAAAGTAATGAATACGTTTTGTTGTAATTCGTCAAATCAAAAATTATTTTTCTCTCTAGGTTTGCTCGTTTTTAGATGCAGTCTGTAACACGTCTTTCAAACTGATAGTGTAGCGGAGCTGCAGCGGTGTGACTGCTGCTTCTGGAAAGCATTTGTCTTTCACAATAAAAGCGCCGTTGCACATCGGGGATGGTTTGCAGCAGTTTACAGTGAAAAAACGTGAGTTGTTCTGTTGTGCTTCGCTGCAGCTACACTGCTGTTGTGAGACAGGAAGTAAGCTATGGCTTTGAATGTCATGATTTATGCAAGTGTTTTTGCTGACAGAATGCGATTGCTTCTCTGCAGTAACAATTAAATAATGAGCTTATGACCCTTCACACTAATATAAGTTTGCCATGAACTGACTTGCGTTGCTGTCGTGCATTGGTTTTTATAAACAATTTTTGTGTCTCTACAACATTATATTTCATTTTTCTTTCTATCACCTTGTTCTGAACTTATAGCGGTAAACGTAGTTCTGTGATCCTAATCTCAGCTAAAGTTAAAAAATTCAGAATAAGTTTGGTGTCAGATTAGTTTTCTATATTCCTTGACTTTGTGGTGGGAAAATCTTCCTTTTGGTTTTTCTTCTTTCCTTGTGCTTTACATACCTCTCTTATCTCTATCAATCTGTTCTCTTCCCCCTCGTCCTCTCCTTTTTTTCTCTAGTATGTGTCATTATCCATCTACTGTGACTTCACCCATCCTGCCCTCTGGTGACACAGCCTGCCCTTGTTAAGTGGCTCCAGTCCCTCTCCTCGTTTACAGGTGAAATCTATTCTCACACACATGCCTCAAGGGCCCAACTGGACTGTAACAGAATTTCTCCAACCCCGCTGGGCCCCAACCACAAAGCTGAGAATAAATGGCTGAGGTGCCAGGGCTGGACAGAAAAATCAATGCCTGTTTATACAGACATGACAGTCTCGGCGCCCAAGCAATTCGCCTGCGTGCTCCTCTAGACACTGTGTTATACTGTTTTTTTTTCCACGTCTCTCTCTCTCTCTCTCTCTCTCCCCTCTGTCTTGCTCTCTCCTCTGCAGCAGATAAAATGTGTGCCCTCTGGAGAGGATGGAACAATAGGTGATGTGTTGTGGCCATTTTGTCCTCAATTTGTTCTCGCCATATTTTGAGGTGGTGCACGGGGGTCAACTGAACGCTTTTGATAGACCAACTGTCCCACAAACTGTTTGGTCTGTTTTGAGCAGATGAAAGGAAGACGAGCAGGGTCATGTGTTCCTGAACACGACTGTTTTCCAACTGCCAGGTTGCAGCCTCGAAGCATTTCATTTCAGTCCAAGACGAGACGCACTAAGTCAAAGTAGTTCAGCTGTTGGCATTAACAAATGTCTGTTTTTGCCTGGAGGGAAAAGCCTCTTTCTATTTAACTCACTTTTCTCATCAACATCAAACTGACTTTAAATACACTACGGTTCTAAATTAACGCAAACTATTATTCTGAAAGCGTAAAGAAGAACGATACAGTAAAGTTACCTTTTTGATATAAGTTCTATTATGCTTGTTGCCTGCAAGCAGAGAAATGTAGTCAAACCATTCAACACCAAACTTGTTGCCAAATCAGGAACTCGAGTTTACAACAAATATTTGGTTTGGTGGTGTTTATATTAATGTGATATTCATAAATGTAAATTTTTAGAATTGCTAGATTTATGGATATCGATTTATAAATGTGATGAGCATTATAAATATTTCTTCCAGTTCTTGCATTATTGCTTTTTTTTAATCTTTTATCATATATCCCATATACCCATAGATCTATTGAAAGGCGCTATAGAAATCCGAGTTATCATTATTATTATAACTTCAAACACTAATGTAGTATAGTGTATTTTTACTTATTTGTGTATTTTACTATGCGTTTTTTTTCCAATTTTCCTTTCATTATTGGAACAAAAGCTGAATCCTGACTGATTCATATTTTGTGTGGCTGTCTTTGATTATATCTGTCTGCATTTTCGTGTGTGTGTACTTGTGTGTGAACTTTGTATGGATTGCATGTGCTTTGTACAGGCTTTTGTGTGCGAGTCTCAAGGGGAGGCAGTACCACACTTGTAACTCATTCTGATTTATGCTCCGTGTCCAAATAAAAACATAAATCACAGAAGCTGCCAGAGAAGTCACTCTCGCAGTGGTCTATCCCATCCAGCTCTGTTCTGGGCTGTGCTGTTGCACCCTGATGACAGAAACACAATTGATTCCCTCATTGCATCAATTTGTCGCCTAATCTGGTGATATGTTGATAAATTTTACTGGTTTGTCAATTAATTTTCCTGAAAAATGGCCCTGGCAGTGGTGGACACATCAATACTAAGGCAGTGGAAATATCAGTGACAAAATTAAGTGATAAAATTAATTGCCCCCTATCCCGTCTTGTGAAAACATAACTAATGAGGGAGGCAATTATAGTTGCATGTGGTCTCCTTCGGGAAAGATGGAGGAGGTGTTTGAAAAAAGACTGCTATGGTAATTAGACAAGTGGGAGAAGAAGGATCTTGGGAAAATGGTCATCTGAGATAGCAGCTGACTTAAAAAAATATATATAGTGCGGTGGATAGATGTTTGTTTCAGCTCTCTGTCACCCCTGTAAAGGACAAACAAATGGAGGAAGCCTTTCACACGGAGCCATAAGTCAAATCAAGGGATGTTAAGTTGCATTTAAACAGCCTGTGCTGTCCGACAGGATTAATGACCTCATGTTAGCTGGTGGTTGCCTAATGTTCGTGCGCCTCGAGGTGCAGGCAAACATCACTGCCAAGGCTGAATTTGATGTGTATACGTTTTTGTCTGTTACTACCTTATGTTGAAATAGAATATATGCATCAGTGGTGATGTGGTGGAGTGAGGAAGGGGAGGGTTTGTTAATTGTGGTTCATCTACGCTCCTAAGACGTACGTTTATGCACATCAATAGTGATTTAGTGCTTTACGTTCACTGGCAGTATTTTGTGGCTCAGCAGGAAGTATAACACAACAAAACATCACAGGGTGAACATCACGGTGGATGACATCAAAAGCTAATGTGGTCTATGCCCAGATATAGTAGGAGAGAAAAAATGAAAACATCAATAATGAATGACTTTATGAACATGTGAATTGGCAGTGAATATTTTACCAATGCAGTGTGTTGAATTTGAATATTTGTATGTTTGTATGTTTGTAGAAGGAACATTTTCACTAAATTTCTCATTATTAGCCTAATCCATATCATTGGACTGCCACGGACTGTTTAGTATAGCGGTGAAGTCTCCATGACATGTAAACCCCAGGCTTAAATGCACATTGGTTTAATGATTGAATTAAATTATAATAAAATAGCCCTTTATGCAGTGTTTCAGTCAAAGTGAAGCATTCCCAACCTTCCATTACGCCATCGGCAACACCAGAATCTTACGAATCAATTCTGGAAATTTGAAAAAACTAAGAAAATCCAGTTCAAGTTATTTTATTTAACATTTGTTTAACCTACAGCTGATAGAAACTTACTTTTTGTAGGTAGCCATACTACTGTAGGCCTATCCTATACTGTATGTTTGTACTTAGATAGGAAGCTCTGCATTCTTCTCAAGTTGATGCCAACCCTCACAGTGAAAGATCACTAATTTTACACATCACGTTCTGTGTCATTGTTGGCAGCATGTACCACTCGAAAACAAACAGTATAAATGTTTCTGTGGCTTTAGCAGGAGCAGCCAAAGGATGCTTTGTTTTTTGTACATCATCCCACTGCGAGATTGGACCCACTGTCATTCATTTATTCTTCTTATTCTGTGTACCCCATGGTGTCTCAGCATCCATCGTAAACAGACAGATGTAGTTATAAATCTAACAAGGCTGTTTTGTGTGTGTTGATCTGTGCCTTCTTTGTTTATGTTTTTCCTGGAGAATGGGAGAGAGAAAAAAAATGCACGCGTGTCAAGAGAAAGATAAAATCTAGTCTGCTCTGCCAAAGGATTAAGCAGATGCTGCCATTAAGAATAGGTGTCTGTTTTAAATATGAATCACCCCCCTTCTAGTTCCAAGTTGTTAACTAAATAATTCAGTAATGGGGATGCATTATCGACTTGATGCAAATGTGATCTGAGTGGAAATCAGGATGTGTGACTGAGATGATAATTGATATGATAATGGGCTTAGTAAAGGATGGAACAATAGCAACAAATAATAATGAAACTCTAAATAAAAGATTGGGGTAAAATTGTTAGCACAGCCTGCTGACACGCTAAAGAAGCTTCAAGGAGAGGGCAGTGGGGCGCAAACAGGAAGTGAACCGTGCCACGCACCACATGCCTGAGCTTCATCAGCGCCGTCCGACAATGTTGGAAAATGGATCATCTACTAAAACATCCTGTCTTGTTCAAGGGCGTTGATTCTAAATAGGGACGCAAATGAAATAGTTGCCCCCTTACCCTCAGCGTCTTTAACTACCAAAGTTTTGATTTGCGTCCGATTAGGTTCACAATGGGGGCCAGTATCATTAATGAGATCAAAAACTTCTCTCTTCACATGCAGCCGACGCGGCCTTCAGCTCAGCTTTACACGCCAGCTTCACTTTTTTTTTTCTCGCTCCCTCGTCAGGCGATATGGGAATAAAGGGGTGAAAAAAGAGGGTGGGGAGTGGAGGGGGGGTACACTGGATCTGCATAAAAACTGGTCAAGTGCAGAGCGCAGCCCCATCTGGAAGACATCGGACCCAAATGAAGTTGTACAAAACCGTTCCATTGATAATAAAGCTAATTTTTATGGCTCTGACAAGTATGTAATTATGTGCAGTGGTGCTTTTCAGATTTTATCACAGTCAATAAAACACAGCGCTAATTTCATTCCTGTTTTGACATATTTACATGGAAATATTCGATTTGGGGGGAATTAGAAGCCCTGAAAGCCGCTGATAGATGGCTTTTAATGATCTGTGACCCCCGGCCTGTGGGCTCATCTGTTTGTCAGCTCGTCGATCTCGCAGGCGATGTGCTTTGTTTCTGATCTCTTTAGACGAGTGCCATCACGACAGTGGTAAGCCCTGAACGCTGCCCCTTTTCTTGTTGGCTGATTTGTCAAGCCCACTGATCTGGAAAGATTAAGAAGAAATAGATGTTAAAAGTGTTCCTTTTTTTTATCGGTGATTCACTGAATATGGATGCGATCAGTGCAGACTTTTGAGACTAACTGTTAGAACTCTTTCACAAGAATCTCCTGATTTCCAGTGCTGCCCATTTAAACCCCATCCTTCAACACATGCCTACACACACGCACACACACACACACACACAGGTCATGGTCCAATTGACGTACCCATCCTCAGCTTAGTGGTGCAGATAGAGTACATCTGGCCTTACTGGCCAGCTTAATTCTGCTGCGAGAACACCGCAGGGTTCAGCAGCGATGACAGGGTCCACTTATGGGAGGTGGGAATTGGTGCCCTGTGCCACTGCAGCAAAGCACATGAACGGCCTCACAAGAGAGAGGGTGGGGGTGCAGCATAAAGCGTCCATTACCCAGGAAATTGACAGTGAAATTGAAAAAGTTTGTGGCCTCTGAGACAGCCCATCCCCCACGCTGTCTGCCTCGAGATACCTGTTGTGTACCGGCAGCGTTTCTTTTGCTCTGGCGATGGATGTAAGTGTTACCGACTTGTTTGCAAGAATAACTTTCAATTGTCACACTTGTGCCACTTCATTGGTCGCTTTGTTAATCTGTTGTCCTGGCGCATTCCTCTTGTCTGGAGACCGAAGGATGATCTTGGCGTTCGCAAACTGCCAGAGAAGATTTGGCCTACGACATCCACCGTATGAGAATTAAGCCTTATTCACACAGTTTCCTTTCTGTAAATTTGACCACAAATTCCGGAATGCTAGTCAATGGAATTAGACCCTGTAACATTGCCAGTATCAAAGGTAGAACGTGTCTGTTGGACAAAAGTGCAGCAAACATCATCAACTAGAACAAGCAGAACCCCAGGTGTCACTTCCTGCGAGCTGAGGGTCGGTCAAGGAGACGCACAAGGTTTTCAACTGACGCGTCTCTTAATCCACCTGGGGCAATGGAGGATGTGCAAAGCTTTACTTTTCGGGAGCATTTGCACGGATGTGTTTACAGGCTTAATGGCACAACTTGGAACGGCTCCAGGATGCCAGAATGTGTGTAAATGCATACACAATAGAATGAACCAAACCCAGCAATGTCAGGACAATAATCCCAATACTTTTCCACTAATATTCCACAATCTCTGTGTGAAAGCGGTATTAGCTGTCCAAATAGGGTTAAAATCTGGCGTAGCTCGTACGGTGGCGTTTTTTTGTGGTGTTTTTATATGACAGATTAAAAAGTAGATTAGAACAATGAGTCCACCTCGGACTGAGCTGTTTCAGGTAAATGTTATATACTAACATGTCTTGCAACATTAAGGTGTTTATGTTATACAGCAACACATAGTACACGATGAAGCATGCATGAATTTCCTTCGAGGACCCACAGTGCTTCAAGCCTTTGACTCAAACCCTTTGGCAACAGCGAGGACACATAAGTACATTATAATGCAGCTTGTCAATACTAATGAAACTGTGACATGTTAAAGAAGGGCCGGGCACAGGGAAGCCGTATTGTTCTTCTGATTTTAACGCCAATCTCCATAATCAAGATGAAACCACACACCGCCGAAACTGGCATAGTACAGGCGCTCGCCGATGAGTGATTGATTGAATATGAAATAATGAGGGTTTTCTGGTGCTCTGCTGGTCATCTAAAATTCTGAATACAAATCAAATGGAAATTTTATGCAATGAGATGTATTAATGGGATTCCGACAGGGTTTTAAGGTCTTAATGTACAGCAATAAGCAACATAGGTTGTCTCAGGGAGATGAACAGTTGTTGCTGTTGATAGGCCATTTTAGTGCATTACTGTCAAAATAATGCATGTCTGTCTGCATATATTCTACGGCTCGAGTGAGCTTAACTTTGCACAATTACGAGACGGCCAGTCCCATGTTTAGAATTGCCATTTTAGACTGATAGAATAATGTTTCTTGATTGTGCCGCTGAACTTAATGCATAAAGTTTACGTCTTTGTAACACGAATCGACCCAGGATTCAGTCAAAGCGTGTTTGCTCTACTAATGCATTCATGTATTTGTGCTCGATTTGCATTTAGTAGTAAAATGAGGCCATTGCACTTTGACTGGCTTAAATTTTAAGTAATATTAAGTAGTATTTTCAGATAAGGCTACAAAATCAATGTCAATGTAATGCTTATTTTGCATTGTATTGCATTGTATTTTAAGTGTTATTATTATTATTACTACTTTATTTTATTATTATTACTATTATTGTCAGTATCCATGATCAAATCAGGCAGAATAGTCATGAATGTGTTCACCTTGCTTGGTTTATTCTGTTGATGATAAGCAATAGTCACAGTTCATGGCCTGCAAAATAGGATATTAGAAGCCCAATTAACATTTCTGTTGCCCAGGGCACCGAGGAGTAGATCTCAGCTGGGTATTGTAGGCTACTGTCATATTCTGGTGTTCTGCAGGAGAAGAAATTAAACACGGTAGGAAAACACGCGAGTGTCATGTCCTCGTTAATCTGTCGACTCTCATTTCAGTCTCATTTAAATGTCCATCCAAAGAATCAAATTCATTCAGGGTAAAAAATATTGTTTTCATTTCAAAATTGGAGGTGTAGAGATTAAAGCAGCTCCTGTTTTCAAAGGTGGAGCCTGAATATATCATAATCATCTGCTCAAATTTGGTAAATCTAAAGCTAGTTGACAAACACCACATGACAGATTTAATTAAGAAGGAATTGATCAGTAATCAGAATCTGTGTGTGTCTATGAAGTAAGAAACCAGGAATTTTCAGCTCACTCTACAACATTTTTTGAGTTCAGTGATGTCTTAGGGCCTTCATTTATGCACAGCACTCCGACCACAGAGTTTGAAATATCGATGTCTGGACGCTGCCACTGTAACACCCTGATTCATACCTTTTATTGCCTTTTATGACTCCAGGTCTTCTTCCCTTTGCATGATCCACTTTCATCCAATCTTTCGGACAGATGGCCTCATATTTGCTTCTGGGATATTTAAAGATGAGTTATTGGTTGACTCCATAGCTGCAACATTCCCACTCCTGTGGCTACATCCAAGGTCAATACTCATCAATCCATGAAACTTCTGAGAATCCTGAGATTCTACAACTTTGCAAAACTAAGGTGTGCTGCCGTGTTCTTTTTGGAGGTATTTAGTATTTTTGTGTGCGCATCGGTGAAGATCAAAGAGGAAAATAAGACCGTTATTTTAACCCTGCTGACCTGCAGCTCTAATTACAGGTCAAATTTCAAAAGGCGGAAATTGTCCAAGCTGGTGATCCCTGTAACATGAAACTCGGTAACATGAAACTGCACCTATACTGTACATATTCAATGGTACAATCAGCACAATACTCTCTTGGCCTAAATCATATTTCTTAGTACATCCGCCCTGTGACACTGACGTAGACTGACTCTTAAATACTCTTTTATGCATGTTTAATGAGGCTAGCAGCTACAGCAACTCCACCTCTGAGCCAAGGAAGGAGAATCTTCCCTGATTTTATCTCTGCTCGTCACAGAGGGAAACAAAGTCTAAAGGTGGCGCATCATTTGGTGCATTTTGTAGGCCTGTTTGCAGTTTTAGAGGTGAAACCAAATGGGAAAGATAGATCATGATGTAAACAATACATCTTATTTTATTACCATTATTTTATTACCATTGGCACAAATCAACAGGCAATAAACATTACAGAACAGAATCGCCTTGACGTTTGGCTTCATTCGACATACATATACTGTGTGTGCATATATATATATATATATAAGTAAACATTGTACAATAAAATGAAACTAATTTTACATGACAGGAACTTTTACAGCTCTCCACAGCAGTCAAGCAGGCTGAAATCACACAGATGAATGCAAAGGTGGCAGATCTTCCAGAGAAAGAAATCCATGGAAAAGTTCTGAATGATGACATAGTTCATTGGTTCACTTAGCGGATATCTTTGCCATCACTGGGCAACACGCTACAAAATGAGCTGTAAAACCAATAAGAACAATCTGCTCCCGCTGCATTCACACTGCATGCAGGAACGCGGGTTGTCACATTTCCATAATGGATGACATCCATGGCCAGGTGGCCGGTGGGCACTATTAGATGGATGGGGAAACGCTGTACACTTCCATTTTGATATCTTTGATAGAACCAATTTATATCTTCAACAGCTGAATTTGAAGTTGCGTATCGACCTGTGGATGTCCGTTCCCCCGGCGCTCTTTAGTCAAACAGGGTGGTTTATTCATTGAGAAATGATTTTGCCACAACAGTGACAACACTATTGATTTCTGTAGACTTACACCTTGCATTAAAATGATGATCTGTATCCAGATAAGGAAAATCTCATGTTTAATGCGTGGTATAAATGCAATCCTACACCACACATGTTAAAAAAAAACCTCCCTGTATGCTCCAAAATGCCCTTTCATTCAACACATTTTAGCCTCAACAGCAGCTAAACACCAACTTCCAGTGCAAAGTAAAATTCATTTAACAAGTTCGCATATTGCAGTATCAAAACAAAAGAAGTTGTACGAGTAAAAAAAGATAATCAGGGTGGATTTTGCATTAACCCGTGTATGATTGTGTTCTGCCAAGATAGCATTTGGAAGTCCTGGTGCGAAGCAAATGATTTCTGATGGCCGTCGAGACTTTTTCATCTTTGAAAAGCCCACATCAAATAGGCTCTCTCTTGTCAGTACGTAAGCGGGGGAGCTTCCCGTACTGTACGAACCAGCGATTGATTGACAGGTAGACATAGGCTAGCTTTTTAATTTCCATGCTTCACTTCAAATTAAACCTCCACCTGTGATGAAAGCATTGGCTATCCTCTATCGAGAACTCTCCAATGATAGGAAATGGAATTTTTTTTTGATTAGTAAAGAATGAAGGATTTTTATTCTGCTGGATCTTCAAATACTGCTGATGGCTGACTTTTTTTTCAAGCAGATAAAATAGCGATGACAATTGTCTTTTTAAGGATTTTACCAGCATTGGTTAAAATGATAACCTGGGGGTTTGAGAAGAAGTACGCCATTATGTATTGCTGCAATTTTTACAAATGGGAATCAAAGTCTCAACTAAAGCAAAACTGAAAGCCATATTTTAGAAATATTGAAACTATCTGGCATGTATCCCATGCTGGTTTGTTAGTGGTTATGTTACCTCCTGCGTTAGTATTTATTTTACATCCTTATGTGGTCTGGCAGGTCGCATTCTGGTTGCAAAGTTTTCTGCATGTATTCACCATTGAGTTCAAGTTTTATTTTAAATTTCAGTGAGATGCCAAATGTTTCAGAAGATGCCAAATATATCAAGATGCATTCTGGAGAATAAAATGATGCCCAAAACATCACAAATCAAGATTAAAGAGAAATAAAAAATAAATAAATAAAATATAACCCCTTCAAACAGCAAGTGTTACTACAATGGATTTTAATGTGATGTGAAAAGACCATTTAAATTAATATGGAGTCACTGAAATAACCCTGAACTGTTTGCCTTAAAATGGACATAACTAAGGGATTCACATGCATTTTTCATATGGCATTTTGATTTAAAGGAGTATAAGATAAGTAAAAAATGTTTGCGCAATAATGTATAAACCATTTTGCACAGAGCCAAAAATATAATATTTACACACAAATGGCTTTTAAATAAGGGGCTACACCATAAACCCAATCAAAAACAGCAGTTTTTCTTGTCAGATACTATATGTATGACAAGGCTGAGTAGCCACCAGAGAGTAATAGTAAATGTGCAGCTACTTTTATTGTGTTTTTTTTTTTTTTTTTTTTTATGAGACAACATACATTAAACCCGCTGCTGCTGCAGTAAATAAAGCTCGTTGTAAAACTGTGTTCGTGGAAGAGCTTGTAAACATAAACAGCCGCAATGAGGTCAACATCAACGTAATTGTAATTCTGTATGAACAATGAAATATAACTTAATGCTGCATGACAAAATAGCTGTGCAGCGTACCTGACATGGCTGCAGACCATAGGTAGCTATAAATGAAATGGGGCGGCGGCAATAAAAAGGTGACAAACAAAAAGTTTGTGGTGTGATTACACATGGTAGAGACCCCTAAAATGACCTTTCGCGTTCTATGTTGAAACTGAGTTACAGCTGCAATTCAGGGTTGTTGTTTTTTTTATTTTGATGTCATAAAAACTGTTATGAAAACTTGTCATCAAATTCCAGGAGAGGTGTTATTGTTTATTGTGCAATATTCCCTGATGTCGTTCACACAGATTATTCAAATGATGAGATGGCCCATGATAATCTGACCTCTAAAACAATTCCAAATCACCATATCTGGCTCTATATTTGTAATTACCTCTGCCGAAAAGCTTTTTTTTTCTATTTCAACCAGGATTGAATCATGATTCAGAGTAAAACATGCGATTGCAGTGATGGGAACGAAAGCAAGTTAGCTATATACATTTGCAATAATTTTCCATCATTACTGAACGTTTCAGAAGCGAAAAAACAGATCAACATCTTGTCCAAAATTTCCTTTGAGGATCGTTCTGATCAGTGGAATCGTACTCATCTGATGAACATTTAAAACCTTCTGCAAAAACACATTTTAATGTTCAGATGACGCTGAAGTTTACGGATTAAAGATTTAAAAAGCCTGACTTCGCTTAGCTGCTCGAAAGGACGTGCCTCGGAAAAAGTTTCAATTCTGAGCGGAGATCAAGGATTGAAAACGTTTGATTTGCAGCAGCTTCCTCAAGTTTATACACGGAGACAGAAATGACAGCCAACTATGAGGTTTCCTTTTTACTGATCACATTTCATTATGTTTGGCAAAAGGCCCCGGTGCCATTACCATGAGTAATATCATAAGTTATGAATGAGGCAAACGGCAAATGGCACAACACATCAACACTTGGGGCATCAGAGCTCATTTGGAGCAGTTTGACTGTCACCGCACACCGCATGGAGGCAGACAGCAAAAACAGCCTGACGTTCAACGCGACGTCATTTTACCATGTGACACAAACCCAGCTCACGTCAAGCTGGTATAGACCGTCCGGCTTCACCCTTCCACCACCCGACAACACACACATACAGACACACACACATCCTTAGAGGATAATAAGGGGAAAAGTTAACGCGGCCCCATCAGCATCAGATGGTTTGTTTCTTGGAGCATGTTTTAAGGATTATCACATGAAAGCAGCAGAGGGCCGCGGTCTGTCATGATCACTGTAGGGGGATTTGTGGATCATTATGTGAGCTGTTCGCTAACACGAGGCTGTAGGGAGAAGGATGGGCCCCCCTGCCAGGAAACTCAGTCAGGGGGCAAAAAAAGTTTGGTCATTTGATGTTTTACATTTTGTCATTAGCAGCCGTCTTTTATGATAAACAGCACGTCCCTTTGCTTTAGCCTTGTTTGCCGTTTCGTTTAACTCCTTCAACCTCCTAATACTGGGACGCGTCATTAAAGAGCTCCAGTAGGCTAAGACGGCTCAGGGGAGATTAGCAAAAATGAAAGGTTTGTTACCCCAAGTTATGAAAGTCAGAGGTGGAGGAGAATGGAACAGAGGAGGAAATCAAATAAATAAGAGAACATTGAAACGTTCAAGGGGTTAAGGTGAAAGATGGCACCAGAAAGAAAGAAAGAAAGTCTATGCTTTGGAAGATATGTGGCTTCTGTCAATTAGAATGAAATTCAAAATTTGAAATGATTTTGATTTCTACAGCATCTGAGAAACTGTAGTAGAAGGCTACGTTTGTATTTGTACTTGATGTAAACTACGCGTACGTACGGGTACCGTTTGTCACTATTATTTCATGGTGACAGTGACAAAGGTTTTGTCTTTTCTTTTATCAGAAGTGTTTTCATCTCCTTCTGCATGATGCGTCGCCATGTATAATTCCATTCTGTTTTCACTCCACATTTGGCAAATATTAAACCCTGATTGATTTTTCAAGGCTGGGTGTTTTTCAAAATGTTTTTCAATCAGAGGCGATATAAGAAACATTAATTATTTTATCATACAAATTGTGTTGGATTGGAGCGTGTCTTTATTTATCAATCCACTCACGCAGATATGCATGTACGCATACTGCATGCATACACGCACACACGAATCGCCATGTTCAGATTATCCTCTATTAGTTGAATTAGATAATGACACTAATTAAAAAACAAGACGGTGAAAAATCCCTGCGAATTTTAGGTGAAAAGCTCTTATTTCCGCAATCAAAGTGAGCCAAATACTTTCCGTTTGAGAAGACGAGTTGTCTACCTGTGGCTGAATAATAAGCCAAGGAAGGCACTCCGATGATCTTCAGAGGAGAGGGGGCTCTCCAAGGGGACGCCTCGTTCACACCTCTGCAAGGTGTATGAAATGAACTTCAGGGGGAAGACACTGAGGAAGAAGTTAAAAGATTTATTTTAAAAACCTACATCGACTGCTACTGCAGTGAGGCGTCCATCATAACGCACTAACGGAGACATATTTTCATCCCGCGTAGTTCAAAGGTTGGACGATGGACACTGAGGACGGCTGCACTGGCTGACTGACACGCTGCTCGTCCCCGAGTGTTTGCTGAAGTGCCAACGTGTGGTGAATGCGTCAAATTGCTTGAATTGTACGCGAATTGATTGACTGTTTTCGTTGCAATTGATTTAGCCGGTTGATTATCGAACAAAGGGAAGAATGGAGATGAAAATAATTACATTTTCAATCTCAGGAATTACGAAGCAAAGCCGTGTCTGTTTCTCCTGTTGGCTGGCCAGGAGTCACCTGCTAAGCGTGCCAATCAGTGTGACTGACATCTCTAAAGTTGGAGAGTTTAATTTCTGCCTGTTTTGATTGGTTTGTCAGCTTTTATCTGGGGACCCTATTTGGTGCAATTTCTTACCCTGAAAGGATGTGTCTGTCAGGATGACTGACAGGCCTCAGACCCTGCGTGGAGGAGAAAGGATTCCCAGCAGCTCTCCGTCCACTAGAATACTTTGAATCAAACCCGACAAACACAGCACAGTGTACTGTCTGTCTACGAGTCAATGAGGAAAATGTTCTGCAGTGAACATTAACCCTGCATGTTGATGGTACACTTAAAAATCTAATACTTTTTACTGTCTCATACGAATGTCTCCACATTATTTTAGTTGAAAGGATGGATAGAATGTGTTATTACAAGAAGAAAATGAAATCCGATCTGTGGGCACTGTAAGGTTCTCAGTGCAAGGAACATGTGGCATGCATTATGAGGTGAAGGTGTTAAAAATGTGTGAAAAATGTATGGACCAGATAATGATGTGTGTAACAAACCACTGAAGTGTAAACGCTTCGACGTACTTCAACAGCACAGCAAAGCGGCTTGAACGCAGAACGCTTGACAACTCTGTCGCTTCCGTGCACCAACGCAGAATCTCACCTACGCGTCGATGTGACGCCGAGAGGCTTTTCCTGATTGGCCGATCTGAATGGTTTGCCTGAAAAAGCTACTTTGTAGTATGTGTACTGTACGTTGTCTGTATAAATCAGTTAGACAATTGGTTGACTGTAGAAAATGCGGAGTATAGTAAGAATGAAATTAAATATTAAATCTTAAACATCTTGCACAACATTTAAGAGTATAGAGTCACTTATTGAAAGTTGAATAATTTTCAAATGTGTAACTGAAATAAAGTCACTGGCTTTTTCTTTCCACTAAAAGTCTCTAAAACACATCCTCCTATTTAGTTTTTGTGCCTCACGCTGTGGCAGAAATGGCAAGTATCTCTTTATTGTAGTTTTGTTGAGTTTTTTTCATTACGGTGTAGAAACCCGTGGATGCCCTGCCCCTCGTCTCTGCCTCTGCTTGTTGAACAGCGCTCAGTAAAGCTGGTCATTAGTGATGTAGTGGGATCATTAACATAGTGACATTATCGCTCCTTGTTGTTAACACCCAGCGTCCAAGGTGAACTGGTACACAGCATTCGATTTTAATTAATATGTTGCTCAGCTCGGGTTTAGGAATAGAATAGGAGCGTGCATCACTGAATGAATTTACTTGGACACCTTGAGACAGATGAGGTCATCAATGCATTGAATTCCATTGTGTTCTTGGCAAGCGTAGCACAGCTTGCCACTGTTTGTGTAACTTTTGAACTTGAGTTAATATTCTTGCACACATTGCATCTAAGTAGCTGTTGTCAGTGAGCATTCCTCATTGTGGCATTTTAAGGAACGGACGAGTTGTGATGAATCTTTCAGGATCGTGACCAAACTTAAAAGTGATGGCAATTCTGTTGAAATTTATGAGCGGACTTGTAAATCAGACTTACTTTACCATGTACAATAATTGTACCAGCATTTGTCCTGGTGACATTAGTGCAGTGACAGCCAGCAGGGTTTTATTCATACTGACATAGGAGCACGATAAATATACCTTACATGCAGTGGGCACCGGAGAAGACGATGCACGTGGTTTCAAACGTGACTGTTGGCTCGGATTCAAACCAGAAGTAAGACGATGACCACCAGGGGGGTCCACTGTTGGAATTTCAAGAGAAAAGCCCGAAAGATTACAAATACATCCGGTGCATTGATGGAATATCTAAAATGATATTCAACTGGAATGAAGAGAAATTTAAAATGACATAGCTCATATGTAATGAATAATTCTGTTATTATTCTGTTATAATATTCAGGCACAGTTATTCGTGATGACAACAGTTGGTGGTCTTTTGATTTGACCATAGCGTTTTTGCAGTATAGAATTTGAATTGAGGGATTAAAACATTTAGAATCTCGATCAACATCTCATGAACTGATCATTATTTAACTCATGGTCCTGGAATCGCACTAGAAAATATTGATGAATCATAATCGACTCGGCCTGGATAAAGTGTTAGCCCCGCATTTAAAAGACTTGGATGGACTTGACAGCAACTGCAGCGTCCAATGTTGTTTATAAATTTTCGTGGATTTTGGTTTCATTTTTGTTTTGTTGTCCTATAAACCATATTTTGCATGTCTTTTCCCAGAGAGGAAAACTAGAAAAACCGACTCTAGATATCAAACTCCCAGAGTTGTCGCTTGGACAGTCTGACCTTTCAAACCCATACAAACTCATTACACACCTTGAGAAAGTATTAGCCTTTCTTAGTTTTATTCCACGCTTTAGACCACCGTATTTGTTTTTTAGCTGGCTCAAATTTTGAGGATTTGTATTGGAAATGTAAGAAAAACATGTATGAGCAAGCACATTCCTGACTGCGTGTGTTTTATTTCTATATGAACACAGCACTAATGCGTTTGTGAGTGAGTGATGCTTTTCTAAGAAACACTGTGGACAGAATCTGCCAATGAGAGCCTGGTTGCATTTGCGTAAATCTTGGTATGTGTGTGTGTGTGTGTGTGTGTGTGTGTGCTCTTATCAGTTTTTGTGTGTGTGTTTGTGTGTGTGCGCGTGTGTTCCTTAAGCAGCAGGGGAGGATGTTCTTCCATCTGACCCACAGCTCCAAGGGGGTTTATCTCTGCCGGTGTTCCACATTATTGATAGCTGCAGTGATATTGACAGGCGATGTGGTAGGAAAGGGAAAATAGGAGTTTGATATGACATATTGTGCTTCTCAGCAGGTCCCATAAATAACTTTGACACGTTTTTGTATGCATGGGAAGGCCTCTGATTCAGCCTCCCATAAAAAATAAACTTCTATTATGGAATGTATTTGTCAAGTGGTGCAGTGATGGATGGACTAGTGTTTAGCCCTTGGCAGGTGGATGGGACCCGCCACAGCAAGCAGCAGCAAAGGCTTGTGGGGAGGATTTGCTAAGCAACTGGGGTGGGTGGTGGAGAAAGGAGGAGGGGGGGTGGTGCAATTATTCAGCATGAAAGGGGATCATTGCAGCACCTGCATTCGCTTTCCCATCATGCATTATTGCGACAGGGTCTTTTCCTTCTGCACGGTGACAGTGGTGTAGATGAGGAAGAGGGCAAAAAAGACACACACGAGACCACCAGGGTATAGATTGGAAATTGACATATAGTGAACAAATACATCAATGTGAATACAGCTAAAAAACAGTGAATAAAAATAAAAATTCAAATATCAACCACAAAATTTATGCATGTTATTCCAATAATCGAATTATTCGCAGCACTTAACGTTCATTTGCATTTTTCTGCTCCTCCTTAATGCAATGACGGTGTTTGTGTGTCAATGTGTGCAGTGTGTTACGTGCTTGCATTATTTCCATTAATTATTCGTCTGACAGGTATGTTTTTCTGAAAGTAAGTAAAAGAATTATTATGGTTTGCGATGTGTTTTAAATGTAAATTGGCTCAGTACAAGATTTTTTTTTATCTTACTTCCCTGAAAATGCAATCGAATCAAGAACAATTCTACAATCATGGAACTGATTCCAGAAAATTATAAAATCTCACTGACTAGATAAAACCTGACTCAGTAATTTAATAAATAAATAAATAAAAGAGGTACAATGGATGTTTTGCTGTGTGCATAAAGATTGTGTAACGCTGTGCTTTTGTTTCGGTTTCCAACAAGACAGTGAAAGGAGGGCAGCGTCCCTCGTGGCCCCTTAAGCTGTTCTCGCTCGTCGTCATTGATTCAGTTTTTTTTGTCCCGGGGCCCCGCTGAGTATGCTGGTTTTCAGTTCAGGACTTCATCTTCCGTGGTTGTAAAAATGTCCCTACCTACAAGGAAAAGACACAAACAGACATAACAGGTATGCAGGAAATAACCAATTAATGCAGCAAAATCCCAAACCTGATAATTAATATTTCCTTTATAATGTAATCTAAAGACTGCTAATCAGCTGTTAGGTTAGTGTGATCACACTCAACGCTAGATAGATTCAACCTGAGATCCTTCAGTTCCTTCAATTTTACACAACTATTTGCATTTTGCACATTCAGTTCACCCCTTTCATTTATTTTTACTATTATTGGTTGACTTACTTGGCTAATTGCTATGGCTAATGTTTATTTTCTGCGTACCCTTTTTAATTTCTGTATACATTTTTTACTCTATCTAATTCTATTACTCTTTGTGTCAATGTTTTTGCTGCCATTAGCCCAAAATTTCCTGCAAGGGATTGGTAAAAGGTTATCTTATTTAGGAGCGGTACAATGAAAACACTGCATATGGAATCTAATGGTGTGGCCATAATCCCTATTATTGCCTACAAATTTGTGATATTTGACACCAGGGCCAGCAGCACGACTCGTGTACGTCAGGCTAAGCTATCCCTTGAACGTGCTTATAGAATACATGGTTCACTGCCATCACCCCCCACTTGCATGCATAGCGATCACATGATATAAAAATCAGCTAAATCTGTGCGGTGGGATTCCTCTCTGAGCAGTCGTCCGTGAACTTTCTGAACCAGAAAGCGTGTGATGGAGAACACTTAGACCCTCTCATCCATTTCACATTTGTTCCAATCAATTATTGAAGTAGACAGCCAATTACAAACGAGAGGATTTGAGTGCCCGGCTTTCGTTTCTCCAAAGGCTGGCATTAAACGTCTCTCAGTGGTGAATAATTGGTGCGATTAATTTACTGTTGGGTGCGAGAGGTGTTTTCATCTGTCCGTCGGCAAACAACCCTCCCTTATATGATTTAAAAGTATTAAGATCGGGAAGGGGGGGGGTTGGGCTCTTCAGTGAGCTAGAACAGGTTGAGATGAAGTTTTAATTGTGTTTTGATCCATGCGATTACATATAGCATTCTGGTTTTTAATCTCCAATTACAGCCTTCTTTGTCCTTCTAATTGGGATGGTTTAGTAGCATTGCATGCAAATGAGAGTAGTTGTAGCGGAGGTCAAAAAAATGCCAATTCATGTTTTCACACTACGAAGATTTTTGTTTTAATCTTCCCATTTTCCGTTGATTAATCCCACCGCTCGTTTGGTTTGGTCGGATTGACAGTAAAGTAATTTATCTGAGTGGCAGCCAGTAACACACTGAGTAGGCGTGTGTCTCAGGTTTATCCTCGGTCATAATCTTGGTGAAGCATCCAGAAAAAGTGTGTTTTTCTGTTGTGACTGGATCGGCAGAGACTGTGGAGAGAGACTGAGTTATAATTCAAATTACTCAAGAGACCAAACAGGTAGAGGACAAAGACATCAAAATAAAAGTATCCTTCCCCTACATCAGTGAAGCACAGGTGCACAAGGTCAGCACCCCTTTTCTCTGGAGAGTCCCTTAAGGGCAAATGTGCCTATGATGGAATAGAGTGGCAACGGAACAGACGGGACGACTGCTGTAGGCCCGCGGCACTCAATCATTCTCCCGGTCCCACAATAGATCTCCGTATCACCAGTTCCCAACAGACTGCCAGCAGCGTACCCACCTGGGAACTTCAGAATTTGGTAGTTGTTAGTGTGTGTCTTCAGAAATAGTTCATAAAACAAAGATAATTCTAGGAGTGAAACATTTCACAGAGAGCAGCGCCGTGAATTTAAATGTCAGTTTTCTGCCCCTGTTTTTAAAGAACAGCGCTGTTTACTCAATTACATCTTTCCGACGTGCTATTATGTGTTGTTGTTCGTGCACACCACAAGCTGCTCAGTCTCTCATTATACTATATCTGTTATCCCCATAGGAGGCCGTTCTGATGCAGGGAGCTCTAATGGTTACACCAACAAAGCCATGGCTGCATTTACATGTGGACTCTTAGCCACAATGATCACAAAACACACTGCACCGCAGTCGGCATGACTTTGCCCTTCAAGCTCTTGACATTATGGCTTGTTAAAGCTACAGCGGTGAACTTATTTAAGAGTAATTAATGCTAAGTAGGCCATTTGGTGGACTACGAGATGCCAGTGAGGTCAGAATGATGAAACCACGACGAGTCAATTTCCTGTGCTGTTTACTTTTCCATGTATTTCACCGAATTATCATAAATGTATTTATTCCCAAGGCATAACCGGTGAATCTTTTCAATACAAATGCAAGATAATAGGTTTTGAAAAACATGGATTATAAATGAACTCAGTGGGTTTTTACCCAGTTTGATACTTTTCCATCTCGTGTGGAAAAGATCTAACAGGCCTTTGTTTACTATTAATTACATACATTCCATTTAAATCTACAGTTTTCCCTTTAATCTTAAAATGGGATGAGTTCAAAGACAAACTCAGGGAGATGGAAGATGGCGTCTCCTTTTCTGTTTTTTAACATCTGTGAGTGTAAAGGCTCAAGGAGCGGGCCACTTACTCACCCTTATGTCGTTCAGGCTCACAGGTTGAGAGAGAGTGTGATACGTGTAACATATGCACAGCTTTGCATGCAGATGTGACACCATGTGTCTTCATTTGATGGAGGTTTGACTCTGTCGGAATCATATCTTACTAATTTGAAAATGTGGCTCCTGCGTGTGCTCATAGACCATGAGCAAAATCAGACATGGCTTTGTATGCACGTGCTTAGTAAGATCCATTGTCTGACCCCACAATCACACACACACACGCTGTACATCGACCCTATCCTGCCTGTTTTATTCACATCCCTGTATCCAACTTCCTAGTATTCAATCATTTTGATTAAAAGAGTGATTTTGTCCCGAAACTGTGCAGGAGTTGGAAGCCCCACCAGCCAATGACATTTGAGGATTCATATATTTTCATAAACTTTTAACAATGTCAATGGGACATGTCTTCAATCTTAGCCTCAAGACGGCAAAGGCACTCAATCTTTCTTTAGCTCCTGACAGAACATTTGAATATGAGCATAGGATTATTAATGTGACAGTTCATAGGGGAGGCATCATGGAAAGATTCACAAGGAGAGCGTCTTTTAGGAGGAAGGACGCTCTAAAGAGAAGCACTCAATGTTGGCTTCACATTAATGATTGTGACGTGCTGGGGGTTTGTTTCTCCTCAATCCCATATAAAAACAGGACAGATATCACACACGTAATATATAGATGTCACCTGTAAGTATGTGCATATGCCTTTCAAACAGGAAGTGCAACTCCAAATTCTTTACAGAAAAGAAATTACATGCACAGTGTGCTTCACATAAAATAGAAATAAAATGAACATAAATTACTGTTAAAAAAGTTATCAGATCAGAAGATGGAAATTAAAAACTGTTTGGTGATATTAAAAATTAAGATAAAATTAAAACACATTGAATATAATAAGGTTAAAAGACAGAATAGAGACAAGATAAAAGACAGATTACATGGAGCGCATAAAATCGAGTAAAGTAACGTCTTAAAAGAGGTGTATTTTGCTCTCAAATGCCAAATGCCAGCATTTATAGTGAGAATAGTAGCGGACTAAGGCAGCTCCCTTGTGGGACCCCAAAACCATTTCCATGTTCCAAGAACGATGTGAAACTTTCTCTCTTTGATGTTTGTTTTAAACACAGAGTTCAACACACAGTCAGAATGACCAACCAACTTTTCAAGACGATTGATCAGGATACCACGATCGATCGCATCAAACGCTGCCCTTAAGTCTCCGAGGAGAAGAATGGAGACTTTGTTTTGATTAGACTTTAGTCTGAGATGGCTGATTATTTTAGTGAGAGCTGCTGCAGTGCTGCGGTTTGATCTAAAGCCCGACTGAAATTCCTCCATGATGTTGCTCTCTCTCAGAGACGAGTTTATTTGCACTGAAACTATCTGTTAAAGTATCTTACTAATGAATGGAAGGTTGGATCTCGGCCTGTAGCTGATCCGCGTAGTACGATCTAGGTTGGGTTTCTTCAGAAAATGTTTCACAACAGTTGTTTTGAAGACGTCTGGGAAAATTTGCAGGATTTGTTGAGATCATCCATATTAACATCAGCAGCAATACTGGCTCTTACTGAAGTTATTTTGTAGTTGAAGATCCGTACAAGTTCTTCGCATTTCAAGGCAGAGCGCTGGGGGTTGTTATGGATAGTCATCGTCTGTTTGTAAATATTACAGCGAACTGTGAGTCTAGTTTTCCTCCACTGTCGTTCAGTGGAGGATCTCTCCAGCACTGTTATTGTTTAACCTTGGGGCGGTCCTCTAGTGGAGTAACAGCATTTAAAGCGTTAAGGATTAACCGCCTAATCACCTAGCGATACTGTGTGACATCAGCTCTGAAAAGTCACTGATGCAGCCAATATACTGTAATGATGAGTACTGGTAACTTTACCCTGAGCTTAAAGAGCGAGGTATTCAAATGATGTAACTTCACCCGTGTCAATTTCATTAACACACACACACTGTGCTGAGAAAATAGTTGCAATCCTTCCTCCTTTACTGGTTTGTCTGACAGGAATTTTCCAGTTTGGGATCAATAAAGTAAATCTTATCTTATCTTATCTTAACTGATAAGAATGATAGCGTCTCTATCAGTGTTGTTACACTAAGGGAAAGTCACAATAACTGTGGACTCTATAAATTTTGTCATGTTTTGCTTTTTGTCATGTTTTTCTGTTTTTTTACAGTTGGGAGTATGTTGTTGAGGGTTGTCAAAGTTCCAGAACTTGAAGTTCAAAGGAAATGCATCCAGAAAGCCAAACCCATGCAGTAAATAAGGAACCATCTTGAATTTGATCTTTTGTTTTAGCCCTTAGCTTGATATGCAGAGCAGGGATTGAAAAGTTTTCAAATTGACCCTCACATGAAAATAAAAAGTAAATCTGTGTCTGCATATTTCTACCTACTATTATTTCTTTAATAGATAAAAATCTATATTATTATTTGACTGTTATCATGTGAGTTAAACAATATGTTTTTCGGAGGCTGTGGGTAAACCTAGTAAGTCAAGTCACATTAAAATACTTGCAGTACTGTAGTAAACAGGCTGCTGCAGTTTCAAGTAGTGAGTTATCGCCCATCAAGAAAAGCAATCATTTTTTTGCAGCATCGCTTTAATAAGGTTTTAAACCTGACCCATGACCTCATATTCACAAACTCATATTTTACAGCCAAAAATAGTTTGAAAACACAGAGCTTTATTTTAAATTGCAGTAGATATCAAAGCTATGTCAAGATAGGTTTTTGGGAAATGCAACTAAAATGATGTCCATGCAGGCGCAATAAAGGGAATTTTATGAGATAAAAAGAGGAAAGCAGTCTTCTGTCATAAATGTTAAGGCTGATTTATGTATTTCCCTCGTAATGAGGGAAATTTTTTGAACAACTTTTGTGCTGGTTTACAGTGATATTAATGAGTTTTAATGTGAAAAATACATTTACCTCAAATTATGTTAAATTCTTTTATTGAATATAAATTTAAGGTATTTTCTTAGCTGTGTTTAGCTTAAATAAAGAACATTTAGGTCATACTTCTAATGTTCCAGGCGGTGCTATCCCTATGAAGCTAAAGTGGAATAGCAGCATCCTCAGAGTTACTGTAAGCATGCATTTAGGAGTGACACTTGTACAGCTGCAGCCCTCAGCTCCTCAGCTGAATGAGTGCTCAGCCTTTGTGTTCCACTTTGTGGCATATTGTTGCATTCAGCAAGTTTTTTGTGTTCCTCCTCATCTGTTTGTTTCCTCCTGGGCAGTCACATCTCCCTACCTTTCCACCTCCTGGCGCCTTCCTCTCTTTATTCTTGTGTATCAGCTTTGTTGTCATAAGAATGAATTGAATTTGTCCCCTTCAGTGCAAACAACAATAGACGGAGTAGGGACCTTCGGGAAAACAAATCGCCACCTCCCATCCCTGCTGGGGATTGGATGTGTGTACGTCTATGTGTGGGTGCATGTGTGTTGCTGATGAGGCTGAGGGGGCAGATGAGGAAGAGGCCTATGCCAAAGAGGGACCCAGGGTCATTTATTAACATGTCATCTTCACAGTGTCTGTTGAACCAGCCAGAGATGTAGACAAATGATGTTAATAATAATAAGTAGCCCTGTGGTGTGACTAGGAGCCATTCACCGCTGCCCATGCTGAGCACCTGATGCTTATTATTACTTTTAAAAAATCATCTGATGACTCCATATCTGCAGTGTGCAGCAATGCCAAGGCTGTCGGAGCAGACCTTCATTTTAGTCCCTAAAGAATTTATTTACTATTTAAAGGACTTTGGATACATTTAACGGGCATTTTCACATTATATTAAGTAGAAAATGCATAAACACGTTGCATAATTGAAAATAAATCCAGAATCCCACTGTAGTAACTGTTGTGTTTTGAGCTACAGCATCTTTAATTTCCCTTAAATTGTCTTTATTCTGGACATGGAGGGTATCATTTTATACAGATTTGTAAACATTGAGCATTTTAATATAATTTTGAATAACTAACTGGTCCTACTGAGTTACGAGCTTGGGTGCTGAATCACATCCTGTACACATATTAATGCTCTATTTTTTTAAACTTCAGACTACTATTGATTGCCATTCTCAGCAATATAAAAAACAGCTGACAGAGGTAATGCAATGCAACCTGAACTTATAATTAATAAACAATCCCATGGAAAGACTTCACATCACTTCATGGAAAAATTCACTCACCTTGATGATTCTGTTGACATGAAATTCAAATGTGACAAGCATCAAAATTTCAAGAATCTGTTCATAGATTTTCAAATAATACGGACAAAAACATTAGATATACTGGTTCAGATCTCTATCTGAGATGCTTTTATTTTCTCTTAAGTCTGTGTATTTTTTTTTCCACACCTGAAAGCATTGCACAGACCTAAGCGTGTTATTTTGAGCGTATGTCCGTATAGGTGAATTCCCAGCAGTTTTGCTGCCAAAAAAAGCCCTCCCTGTTCTATATACATTAACTATGCCAAAGGCCCATGTTAAGGTACACACACTTTAAAAGGATAGAGTCAGTGACAAGAACACAAAATGTCAACGATCCATGACCAGACATTCCATCACCTTGGGAGGGACGACAGACCCAGCACACTGACTTTGACGTGCACACATTCAAGGGCACTGCTCATATCCTCATTTTGCATGATGATATATGCATTGCTTGGGCATCCCATTAGCCCAGGTGGATCCATGTTGGGTTCTGCTATTCTTATAGTTACAAACACCGCGCTGCTTGAACACGTGCAGCATTTGGATGCATGTATAAAATAAATATATTGAAAATTATATAGGAATCAGTAACCTGGCTCTCTCCTGGTTTAGAGCCTACCTGACAAATAGATCATTGATCTAATCTGTCAGGTTTGGTGTTCCGCAGGGCTCTGTACTTGGTCCTGTACTGGTTTCACTTCACATGTTTCCTCTTGTTGACATATTTCACAGTTTTGGTGACGATTTTCATTCATTTGCTGACTATACTCAGTCGTACGTCCCCATGAACCCAAATGATGGCTTAAATCTCCAATCTGGGGTCCTGTCTCCTAGCTGTTATAGTTCTGGATGACAAAGAACCGCCTGCTTGTGAATGTCGATAAAACAGAAAGGATAACCCTGGGCGTGAAGAAAAATTGTCTCGACAACATTTCTATACATTTGAGAACTGTCCAATCTTTTTAAAGAATCAAAATGGACAGTAATACAATTATGTCATGTGCACATATTAAAAAAGCAAGGGATTTGGTGTAGTGTAAAGCATTTTTGTGCATATAGTCACAAAAATTCCAGTAAGTTGACACAATTCTGTCTCAAGTGATATTTTGCCCCTTACTTTGGCAGTAGAATACACAATTAGCTGTGATAAACAACATACTGTTATATAATGTTGCTCAAAAACATTGACCTAGTGTATAATTACAACTGTAACCTTGGCTGATATACTCTAATAGGTTTTCATTCCTAACTGCCAGTGACCAGCACCAGAATAAGTTAAACAAAGGATGAAGAGAATAAGTTGATTAATTAAAGAGGGAGAAATGGGTAAATCTGTGCTATAAGAGAAAAGCACAGCTTGAAGGAATTAATGAAATGACAGAACATGTGACTAGGTTTCAATAGTGCCCACATTCACTTGGAACATTCACCGGAATCAGTCGTTTTCATGCAGTATTCATAATAATATCACACAAAAGCATTTTGTGGGATGTCAAGCTCAAACCTAATTCTCACATAATAGCCTCATTGACAACATAGTAATTCAAGCTCAGTACACGGCTACTGGAGGTCTGTTGCAGGTATTCAGATCGGAGGAATATAATATTCCTTTTATAACCACTTGTAATTAATTGGAGAGGAAGAGGAGACACAAAGACAAAATGGCTCCGTTTTAATTGGCTTGACCGAACATTTTCATTACACAGAGGGTATATCTCTCTCAGACAGTTTCAAAGAATGTGCTTGGTTTTTTTCAGAATTATCCTGCTTTATAGGAGTGGCTGACTTGTGGCCATTTCATCCATTAAATAAAGTGCGGAGGCTCGAGCGAAGAAATACAGTATCTTTCAATGCAGAGGGTTTGTGGTGTTATTAACGTAAAAGTAACTGCCATTATTGTTTGTGTGCATTACATTAGATTACTATGGGAACAAAAGAACAATGAAAGGAGTCAATGGAGAATTCATACACCCTCAGACGCCAGACAGCAAATGTAAGTCAGTGTCATTTTATATGCCAATATAAGTAATGGTCTCAACATAATCACGGTCTTGTTGTAGACAAGCAGAAGATCCAAGTGGCATTTTGTCGTTGTGCATTTGCTCCAAGCTTTATTAGATATCCATTTAATTTATTAGGTGAAGCAGGCTGGTGATTCTGCATTTCCCGAGGCATCCTGTGTGAATTTAGCATTCCACATTTTACAGCTGTCATTCAGATTTACCTGCCGCTGTAAGCCTTATCCCAAAGCAATATATGTTCATGCAAATTCACAGCTTTTCAATGGTGATTATGATAAGTACGGTAATCTCCTTATCTCATCACAGTCTCTTTGGTTAGTGAAATGTGCTATGAAATGCATCAATACACACAGAAATTGAGCAAAACTGCAACTAATACAACAGTTTTGCTCCCTTCTGTTTCCCCTTACAACATTATGCTGATGGTGTGCAACTACACTATACTGCATCAATCACAAAGTTGGAATCTGCTAGAAGTGCAGATACATAGTGTACGTATTGTACCCTGAGAAGCAGAAGCGATGTATAAGCCTTGTTTCACACCTGTTTAACCGACTGAACGCCTTATATTTCACATGCAGCCTCAGCAGTCACAAATATTTACACGATCCCAGGCTGATTTTTGTCCAGAAAAACAAATCCGTCATCAGAGTTGCATCGCGCGATGCCCAACAACAAACAGACAATGATCAACATCAATATTTTACCATATTAGCCTTCCACTAGAGTCGTCACTAATTACACAGCAAAGTAACGCAGACCTCCGATCGCAACAAAACCGCACGATACACCCGCTTACTTAAAGTCGTACTGTAATTCTTATGACCTTGCAATAAATCACACATTTTCCTCAATATATGACCAGATATCATTTATATCATCTGGGCAAGGACATTGGTTACAATAGCAATAGAGTGGCAGACACCATAAATTTCATTTAAGGACTCAACGCGTCACCTGTAAATACCCATAAATGCCATTACCTCACTTCATCGCATCTCGCCATAAACAGGTGATGAATAGAGTCTTACAATGCATCAGAACAACAGGTTTCTAAGAGCCCATTGATTTTGGATTTGTGTACGTGTGTGTGCTTGGCCAGTGTGTGTTTGTGTTGAGCACTTAAAACAACTTGCTGACAGTACAGCAAACACTCCTACAAAAGCTATTAGCGCCTTGTTAATGCTTTCCACGCCTTTTCACGCAAGCCAAGGTCACATATTCCTCTCAGCTCTGTCATGTGTCACAAACACGTCCAAGATGATAGAAAGGAAAATATGCAGAGATACGCAAAACAGAAAAAAAGTTTTGTGCTTAATTATGCCACATAATTCAATTTTGATTAATAATTAACGCCCCCTTCCCTAACTAAATATCTATAATTAATCAACAAGTCATAGCGAGAGAGTAGGCTAATTGGTTTGGAAACACAAACCTGAATACTTAATTCATAGAAGAGGTTGACATCGCTAATTGCAGGAGTAATCAAAGCTCCACCCTTTGGGATTTGATGAAGAGATTGGTAAATGGGGGTTAGCGTGATCCTTCATAGTGTTATCATGACAGCTCCATTTATAACGGGATGGATATCACCAATGACAAAAACAGTAAATGGCAAAAGCCTCGCTGCATTAGGCTGTCTGAGTGATGCTAACATCCACTGATTGAATCATCGGAGGAGATTCACTTACAGCTAAGTTGGAGCCGTGTAGTTGATTTAACTCTCTGAAGCTGCGAGCTATTATGGAACGTCCATGTTAGCGTATGAACACCTGCATCTACGTGTTTTATACGAGCACGCAGCAACGTGACATTAGAGGAGAGGAGAGAATCGTAACGTGGTGGAGGCCTCTAGTGGGGAAAATTCAAAAAGTCAAAGGGTACATATGTGTTTGAGGAGGAGCCATATTTGAAATTTTGGAGTGATGCATCTCAGAATGGAAGTTAATGTAGATGTACAAATGTATCCAATGCTTTAAATACAAATGAATTAATTACCGATTGAATCCACTGAATTGCTGGTCATTGTAATTTAAAACCATTCAAATTTATTTAAGTTTAGACGATTTCACATTAGTAACCCATTAATAATTGAGTATTTAGTAAAAAAATCTATGATCATAAAAAATGTGTTATAAAAAGTTACTTTTTAAGATGTTGAATGTTATATTTTCTTTAAGTCTCTTAATTCTGGCTCTGTTGGACAACATTTTATGTTTTTCCCCAGGATGTATTCCAACACATTTGGCATCTTTGGGCATTTCTGTAGAATTTAGCATAAACCTGTGTGTGTATGAAGATGGGCACATCAGTGGTTAACACAGAGTTTAAGGGGTTAAACTTAAATCGTTTTCTTGGCCTTACTTGGCGATTAGTTTGAGAAACAATTTGCACAACATAATTTAAACTCGAGGCAAATTTTCCTTTCAGCCTTTGTCTTTAGAGGCTAAGATGGAAGCATCGTACTCCATTTTCATCACACCCACAAAAAAAATAAAAATCAAATGCATTTCACATACACTAACCCTCACAGTTGACATTAACGTACTTGAGCAATAACATGGCTGCGTGGAAGAATAGGCCCAACTACATAGATCAAAGTTAATAGCAGAGGTGTGATTTCAATTTTGGATGAAAGCTGCTTTCAGTTGCATTTTGAGCAGATGGTGCTCGATTATTTGGTTTGGACAGAAATTGTGAAGTTTGCCAACAATTTGAAGAATGTGCGTTTGCAAGAGGCTGCTTGTACTTGAGGTTATTTTACTGGGCTGTTTAAAGACAGAAAAGAAGCCAGAATTTATACTGGCGTGGGCGCACACACTCCGTACAAATTCTGACATTGCAGATTTGGAAAGGACTGCAGTAATGGTTCAGTAATTATTTATTTTATCCCACAACTGCTCAGTAAAACTCATCTTGTCTGCATAACTTACCTGCACCACAGCTTCTTTCTCAGGTTACATACTCGCACAGTGTTATTTTAGTAAGGAAACAACTTATGTGATTGCTCCAGATGACTGTGTTGAGACTATGTTGTCCTTGCAGTGGCGTACTTTCTTCATTTTTGTCTTTTACTGTCAATTACCACTTTGAATAAGACATCTGTTTTAACCACAATATAAGATTTATTACCAGCAAGTGGGTGAGTGCAAACCTGGCTTGAATTGAATAGAATAGTTTTTGTCTATAACTCGGTCTTATTCTTGCAGTGAAGCTGGCGGTGTCCATATGCGTTTGTTAGAGACTTAACAGGACTCCACTGCTAGCCTGACTTCAGAGTTTGGATGTTACTGCATATCTGCTAAGCCATGTCACCGTCACTCCTTCACCATGTAAACATATTACATGCAATTACACTTTGAATGTTTTTGAAGATTCTTCAAGCACAAAATGACATCTTCAGTCCACTGAGTCTGTTTTTATATCATGACAAATCCAATATGAAACAAAAATCTCGAAATCAGTTTGGATGTAATTTAACAATGTTTACATCAATTTACCAACGAGAACTATTTGTAAATATCCAACAAAACATGACTATTGCTTCACGTCTCTGTCCCGATGACCCTCTCAGCGTTCATTCCACAACAGTTGCCTTCTAGCAATACCTCATCTGCTGCCACTTACCAAAGAAATTGATAATTTCACACTGTATATTTCTTCTAAATTAATTTATTTGTTACTCTATGGCAGCAGAACACTCCAAGTTAGCATAATACAGAGTTCAAGTTAAACTGCACATTTCCATTCGTTGTGACCTCCACGTTGATTGTCTTGTCTGGACAAAAAGACAATGCTAGTTTGTAGCAGCTCGGCTTGTTTGCAGCTAGGAAAGCTGGCAGTTCTGGGTGTAGTGATACAAAGTAGCTCGGCTATGTGTAAGTTTTTCTGACATGTTGTCCTTCTTGAAGGCCGTACAACGCTGTGATTAAACAGAATTGCTCATTACAGAGATGACATGTAATAATGTTGCCTGAACCATGATTGAGAACCCCTAGTGTGTGTTTTGAGCACACATGCCAGCCAATCAGGAAGCATTGTCCACTTTAACTTAAAACGTTAACAATTCTACTTCCTGTACTAATAATACTAGTGAATGGTCATGTCCATCCTATTCAGTAATACATTATCTGGGTTTCTTTACTTTAATAAATATTCATAATATCATTTTGAAGTTTATGTTCGATCCACCTGCCTACCTAGCAGTGTGTTAGAATTATATAAATGCACAAATCTCTCGACTTCCGCCATTTCTCTTCCTGCTTCTCTTACACATGTCCCCCCACCCTGCTGTCCATCGTCCCCAGCGCCGATGATGCAGCATGATGTAGGCTCTTACAGTCCTACTCACCAGCAGCAGATGACTGATCCGTCTGATCGATGGTTAGGGCTGCGCACAGAGAGGGCATCTCATGTAAGAGCAAAGAAATAGAAGGAATTGGCTGTTGTTGAGCCCATTTTCTATCATGCTGATTACAACCTGCAAAGTTCAATCCCAGCTGTGAAAGGGAGAGGATAAGTGGACACAGGGAGAGAGAGAGAGAGAGAGAGGAGGTATTACAGAGGAATGTAAGCTAGCCGTAGAATAACCATTAATCTCTCGCTCTCTCCCATCTCGCTCTACCCATTTGACCATTTCGCATTCAGTGCCAACTTCATGAGGGTCAGATTACAGACAGAAAAACAGCTTTCGTCACAGCTGAGGCTCGCTCGACCGCGTTGGCAGGCGTTGGCGACGGGCATCGTTTGAATGTGTCCGCTCTGATATTTCCCCTCTATCTCTCATGACCTGATAATGTGAACCCTCTAATGAAGCTATTGTGTGCCTGTCTGAAGTCATTGTCTTCCTGGGGGAACTTTCTTTTCTTCCTACGACACACTCTCCCCCTCGGTGATGAGCGCACCTGTAATGGCCACACATCTCTGTCTTCTTCAGCCATTCCTCTCTTTCTCTCAATTTCCCCGCGTGATTGTTTTTCTCGCGCGTTATCTCAGATTTGTAGAAGAATAAGATTGGTACAAAATGTCAAGTCTGTCTTAATGTCTATAATTAGAACTAGTATAGCCACGTGGAAATGACAAATTATCCAAATAATTTCAGGATGTGATATAATACACGACAAAGATGCCTGATGAGGGCTGGTGATTCTGTAAACAAGCTGATATTTTTAACAAGTTTTTGTAATATAATTTCACAAATTTTACATTGTATATTCTGCTGATTTAGGATAAATTACACCTCTACATTGTAACATCAATCTGTGACCACAGAGTCACAGATTGATGATAACTTTATTAATTTTTAAACTACAGCAACCACCCATCTTCACAAACACTGGAGTTTTTTTAATCTAGTAAAAATGTCTTAAATGTCCAAAAATACCAAATGTTAGGAGATCTCACCAAAATCATCAAAGTAGATTCCATTCGCTACAGGTCATTTCCGTACGGGGATGAAATCTGTGTAAAATTATATTCAATCCATCTACATACATTTTCCTTGCCCGGATCCAGATTCTGCCGTAAATGGGGTCTGTGAATCTGTCAACTCTTATAATTTTGTTTGGACAGTTTGGATTTTCTTCTTGAACAGCAAAACCAAGAGTTCTAGACCAAGAACGAGCTTGTATCTGGGACACTGTTACAGTAGACTGTATTGTAATTGTTACTGTTGTTTATTGTGCTGTGATCTCAGTGCAGGGAGAAAACACACACACACACAGACACACACATTTGAAACACTGCATTCATGCCTTACACATCACAAATTGAACTGACTGCTCTCACCGCTGTGTAAATGTCATCTTCCACTACATTTCCCCTGACAGAGGCAGACATGTTGCTTTCTCTTTACCCACAAAAATAAAACTGTGTATGTGTGTGTATATGTGTGTTCCATCATTTTTCATTTCCTTATGTAAACAGTGCTGTGTTCTTGGATGCCAGACAAAAAAAAGTCTTTCATACCAAGATTTCTTCAACTCGTAGCAAGAGTGACACACTCCGAGTACACACGCTCGCAATGTGTGAGTGGAGGAGCGGAGGCACCTTTGATGAGCTAAAGAGTCTTTGATGTTGTGTGACTGTATGAGGTTGATTCCAGCTGTTTGTTCTCCTCTCGGCCATCCTCTCCCACCAAATTAGAAATGACATCTGTACACCTCTCACACTCTTAAACAAACAACACTTCCTGTTTCCCTCGTGTTTGTTGACCACATTACGTATTTGTTCTATTATGTACAGCATAGTGGGGGATGTGCAGAATTAAGTAGTGGGAGAGTGAGATACACATCGCAGTGTATCTCACCATCCAAGTCTATACATTATACTGATCATCAACCCAACTAATTAAAAGTCATTAATTTTAAAGCTGCACTTACATGACGGACTAAAGACTCCACAACGCCTCCTTCATATCGTTTATAGAAACAAAACCAAGGGGTAAAAATGTATTTATTTTATTTATTTGTTAAGATGGCAGGATAATTTATGTGACAGCGCCGGCAAAATCCACCATGGTTATTAGGGCTGATGTGGTTCTCAAACTGTGAAACATGTATCGCCAGTTGTCCTTGAGCTGCCCCCTGCTCGTATGACAGCAGTCATGCAGTTTTATCCTTTTTGTGGCAAGTTATTTACAAAGAAATTGGGTTTCACGAAGAAAGCTTATTATTGTATTGTAAATAATAAATATTGACTACGCTATAAAATCTTTGATGGTTTTTCAGAAAAAAAGTTAAAAATAAAATCATTTTTGATTACGATACACATTTGGCGATTGTGCTGAAATATGTGTTTCATGTGAATGATTCCTTCCTGTCTGTATTATTGTGTACATCATCAGGTCACTGTGAGCAGTAGTCAGAGTCTACGGGCTCACTCAAAATTATCAGGGTATTTGAGAAATTTTGAGTAAATGCATTTGTAAAAATGACAAAAAAGTGAAACGATAATCAGATGAGTAAATGTGAGTAAATGAACATGCATTTACTCCAGACTAGATCTAAACCTCGCTGCTAAAACTAGCTTTGCTTCATAGGGTCCTCGTGGTCGCTCGTATCTATGAAACGTATAAACCTCGGTGTTAAACCTCGCACAGCAGTACAGCGTGTGCGAGTGTGTTTTATATTTTCAGGTGTGCCTGCGCATGATGAAGCCACTACAGAAGCTTCATACTATCAGGAAACAGCTGTCCGGCTCTAATCTTTTTATGAGCGATATGCTGTTTTTAATGAAAGCCCTCGCAGCTCTCCACAATCAGCTAGCCACATCAGAGCTTATATTTCATCCTGCTATTGTGATGTCATCACTGGGCGCAGGCCTAATACATAATTCCCTGTGTTATGACAAACTGCGGCCTGGGGCCAGAGAGGTATATGAACGCTTTTGGGCCCATGTCAAGTCCATGCCATTTGTGTTGGAATAATCGCTTTGGGCTTGTTGGTAGATCATCTAAAATAAGGGCTGGCACAGAACAATAAATAGGTCAGAGCTATTTGAATAAAAAGTGAAGAAGTCAAATGAACGGCTGCACAGCTTTTCACGCGCCGGCATTTTCTCTTTGTCTCTCTCGCTCAGTCAGAAGCATCAGAGGCAGGAAGGCAGGAATTATGATGCACAGAATGATTTTGATTTGATTCAGTCACATTGTTGTTTTTAGATTTGTTACATTTGTCTTAACCTGCTCAGCGTTGGAGGATGTGACAAAATGTTTGACTTACAGCAGGAAGTGAACCTCATTTACAAAAATGTATTTTGGGTTATAGCGGTAATCCCACAGATGATGTGAAATAATCCGTCTATGTGTATTATTCAGATTTCTCCACTTCTCTAATAGTTCCTAAACGTGACTCCTTACTGTTTACAGTCCCAACCTCCACTCTTTCTTGGCCTCCAAAATCTTTATCTGCTTCATGATGCATGAAAGCAAACTGCATTCTTATACAACTTCACATGACCTTTGACTCCATCTGCACAGATGCAATATGCCCCAGCTGCCGCTATACATTTTGACCTGCCCAGTGGATTCAATGAATTTTTATTATGCTGTGTGTGCGCTTGTGTGTGTGTGTGTGTGTGTGTGTGTGTGTGTGTAAGGCTGTGTTTTGATCCTTGGTGCCACCAGTTTGACCAGAAAATACATAGCACGGTTCTACAAAACCAAGTTGTTCAGCAGGAGTCGTGTTTCACAGTTTTGAACGGATATTTTCTCATCGATGCACTGGCATTGTTACGAATAAAAACCTGTGTGTGTTCCCATGTCTTTCCGTTTTATTCATCTTCTTAACTTCACAAACTTCTGCCTCTGCTGAGAGCACTTCGAGCGTCAACGGGCAAACTCAGGATTGCGGTAATTTGTCTTGTGAATCACCGTACAGCCAGCCCGAATGCAAATGCTGATTTCATGGGCCCGTGATGGTACGTTGGTTTCTAGGACATGTGGATGGAGCGTTTGTCAGTCCGCGGCACACACAGATACTTGTGTGTTCTCGTGCCTCATTCAGTGTCTTTTTCGTTTCCCTCAGGAGCCTCTCAAATTGTCAGTGCCAGGCAACAACTATATGTTCCCCAGAGGGAGCCCAAATATCCAGGGAATCAGGCGTCATTTAGCCTGTAAGAGCCTTTTTCTTTGCCTGACACTCTGTATTGCCTTTTATTTCCCCCTCTCTTCTTCTGTCTCTTATCCCATCCTCCCTCCCTCTTCCCTTTACAGTCCATCTTATTCCTTCCTCTTTGGTTTCACATTACCTGCTCTGATTCCTTCCAGTTCTAAGCTGCCTCGTCCATCTATCTATTCTCCATCTATTTAAGTTAAAAACACTGCCTTTTAATTGTGTCCCATTAGTGTCCCATTAGCGTTGCCTTTAAATTTGCAGATCTGAGCAGGGATGATTACATTTATTTTGACCTCTAACTTAATATTCCTTTCTATTTTGCTGCACCCACCAATTTGACTTTGAAATCCCAGTGTTCCTTTCTCTGTCAATTTCTCCATGTCTCGTCCTTCACTGCTGTCTCTTAAACACTGCATATCCATTATGGAGATATTATAGCTCACCTTACAGCCCTGACACCTCTCTCTCTCTCCTCCTTGTCCTGTCAGTCTTTTCACTCAAGCCTGTTGGGATCGATGACACATTTTCCAAAGCGCAGACTCTGACACTGTCCATAAATATATGTGCATGATATCAGTGTAACTCCAGTTCCTAAATGGAACCACGCAGGTTGATTTGCATATTACCTCTAATAGACGTGCTTGGCTGTCTCTCAGCAACACGCTCCGATGTTGAAGAAAACACATTTTCTCTCTCAAGGCCCCCCAGAGACGGAGCGATTTTGGACTGTCGCAGACAGACGTCAAACTAAGGCAAACTTGTCCTAGAAGTGAGATTTAATAGATATTTCCAAACACAATTCAACTTTACGAGTTAAGAACACACACAGGAAAGGGCTACATAAAAAGGCAGAAAATCTTTAGTCATCAATCCAAAACCAGGACCTACACTGAAGACGGAGACATTTCTATTGATGACCAATGTAGACTGGTGCAGGTTCAGTTTAGAATTAGTCTGAGAATGTAAGAAATGTAGGTCCAAGTTGTCTTGACATGCAATGTACTTGCTGGCAGCACAGTTTGTAGGAAAGAATAAACTAATCCAGCTAATTTTCTGTTTATTATACTGAATAATTGAATAAATTCATAGTTTAATGTGGTGAAATCTATTGCTTTTTAAATTATGTTGTCACAGGTTAGAGCATTTGCTCATCGAATATACGCAAAGATAAGTTGTTGAAACGATGAAAGGAAAATGCACACTGAGAAAAAATTTGTATCATGAGCTCACGGCTGTAACATTTGATCATATTGGAGCCTGTGGTCCTCTTACAATTCACAAGCTATTGTGTTTTGGGAATCAAACCATTTATATCTCCACTTCGCTGACGGACCTGAAGCGAGTTACATTGTTTAACTGTCATAGCTGACAGGGATGAGGACGATTGTACCGTGGTTCTCTGTGAGTATGTGTGTGTGCCTATGTCTTTGTAAGTATGTACAATGTTTGTATTGGAGAACATAGAAGAACCTCATTGCATACCAGGTAAAAAGGATCCAGGTCACCGTTTCTCACTTAAAGTGACAATGATCAGCACAAAGCGCTGTGTGTATGAAGACAATGGAGCCATATGTTAGCACACCTCAGTCATAGCGACAAACAACACAGCCATGAAATCATCAGAGATCATCATCATCAAAATCATAATCATGTCAGTGAATGATACAAACATCAACATGAAAACCAGTCATCATAAAGTTACATAGGCACCTTTTATAGTCCAAAAATTGATTGAACAAGAAAATCATATCAAAGAGGTTTGTGCGATTTGTATTTTTTTTTTTACTTTATTGTGCTCGGACGTGATATAATGGAGGATTATGGTGTCTAATGGTGCTGTGCTGCCTTCGTACTGCCTACAAGCAGCGAAGTACAAATCGCCCATTAATCCACGGCTCTGCTTTAAAGGCGTTCATCCATTCTATCAGATATACATACGATTCCATTCAAAATAATCAAATTACCCTAGATAAAGTGTTCATTATTTGCACTATTTAGCATTATTCAACAATATCTTTATCACATGTTGTGTTCGCTGAGGTGCCACAAAAAGATGTAAAATAAAAAGAATTGCTTTGAGCGTTTGTAAACTAAGCCATTAATAACCACAACAAGCAATCTGAGTCAGTCAGAGTATGAAAACACTTCCACTGCATGTCCCTGTTTGTCTATTATATCCATAAATGACTGGGTATGCTCGGGTAACACATTCGTAAATATGCCTCATGGAAGTGTAGGCAAATGAGTGAATGAGGAAAAGCGAGAGAGAGAGAGAGAGAAGCAACAGCTGTCAGCCTGTGATGACTCAATTTCTTGACATGTCTAGCAATGAGCAGTCATTTGGAAAGTGAAGGAGATACAGAATGATGAGGAAGTGCCACTGCCTTTTAATTGGAGCAAAGAGAGGGCATATGGAGAGCAGAGTGTGTGTGTGCGTGTGTGTGTGATTGTGAGAGAGATATTCTTTTTCATTAATGCGTCATTCTCTTGATTGGAGTCTGTAGGCCTCCGTAGGCTTCTGGCTCATATTGTCTCAGTTAAATATCTAAATTAGGCAGCAAGCGCAACTTTTACTGCGCTCAGTCACACCTGTCCTGAAACTGCTGTCTCTCTATTTGTGTATTTTCTTATTTCAGCAGATATCTGGTCAAACGACACAACTCAAAGAAATAATTGGATGAAGAAAAACATGATTTCAAGTTTCTGCATGTGGTCAGTCCCAGAGATTTTTGACTCAAGGTCATTCAGTGGCTGCGGTTGCGTCCTCTGCACCTTATCTTCACTCAATCTCTGTATCACAACTGACAGAGAGAAAATAGCTCTATTCCATGTACAGTAGAACACACAAACATACCCCCACGCACGCACACACACTAATCGGCTCTCTTTGAGATATAGATAACCCCAGAAACCACAGGTAACACACAAACAAATCACAAGAAGTTCACTTTATCAGCAGCCAAAGCAGACCTGGCAACCTGTCTTCTTGCTATTGTTAATCGTTCTTTCCGTCTCTAGCGTCCATCTGTCTTTCCCCCTTTTCTTCCTTCCGCAATCTCTCTCTCTCTCTCTCTCTCCAACCCACTCTTCTCTCTCTCTGGCCTCCCTCTCTCACTCTTTCCTTGAAGCCCACAATTTAATAACCTCAAGTGCTGTCAGAGGAGGCATTGAAAAATGGCCTCTATAAAACATAACGGCCTTAATCAGAGTGTGCCGAGGATTCTCCCTGCTGCCGCTGATTTCCCCCTCCTCCCTCCTCCCAATCCCCGCCTCTAATGAATTAATGTTGAAATATGCAGGGGCTCAGTAGTCATTAGATGTGCGCCATGAGACGTGATTTAAGATGGCTGCCTTTATGTGTCTGCCAGGCAGGATGGAGCAGGACAGGCCTGGCTGGACAGTGCTCGCCGTGACTGACTATGAGGGAGTGCTTTAAGATCACTTTTTGGTGCGGGGTTGCTAAGTCGAGAGTTGTGTTAAGGAAAATCTGTTTGCGCGAATGTGGTAGTGAATCAAGTGGACGTGCACACGTACTGCAGGCTGGGTTGAGGGGATTTATGCCCTTTTTCCACCGGCTCTGTTTGGCACAGTGTAGCCATGCTGTGGTTTTCTGGGCCCTCACAGTGTGGGGGGTGGGGGGGGGCACTTTGACCTACACTATCATTACTCGTCTGAGGAGCCAGACAATGATCTTCAATGGACTCTACAGTCAACTCAACGAGCTGCGTCATCAAATGTGGGAAAGCATCGAAATGCTCACTAACTTCTGTAACAAACTGTCGGGTGAGATGTAAACCAGTAGCATCGGCAGAAATCGTAGTGTGGGTGGGCACAGAGAAAATTGGGTGGGCCTACCTAACCCTAAAAATAATCCTTCTTATTAGGTTCTGAAACACCAATGTTAACTACAATAGGACATTACAACTACTGGCCTGAATGCACATCAATTTAATGAAACAAGCCACAGCATAAGTCACGCGTGAAAGACAAAAATCTGACCGATCATTATGAATATCATATGGTAAACAAGAAGCTAGAAATCAGATTTCTTTATTGGTTCCGTGGTCTGATAATTGAAACAGTATTCATTGACTGCTAGTCAGTGGATGGTTCATCAAGAAGCCTTCTGATTGGGTGGGCCTGAGTGCTACATGGGTGGGCTCAGGCCCATCTAGGCCCACCCACAGCTACTCGCCTGATGTAAACTACACACACACACACACATTTTTGTGTGTGTTCTGTGATTCTCGCATGGTTGTAGCACACCAGGAGAGGAGACCCAATCACAGATTGCTTAAGCTGATGCTAAGATAGTGGAGCGTTTACATGCCTGATGGTCATCGTGTTGTTCATGATGATTGAAGAAATACATATTTTGCCTCTGAGAAAGAAAGTTTGAACATTATTGTAATCATCATTCACTGTCATTCCAAGCTCTTTTACAGTGTGTGTAATATGACAATTGATAAACCACTGGATGGCTTTTATTGTGAATTGGCACCAAATGTTGTCGCACCAGACAGACCAGAGAGTAAAGCTGTTTTTCTTATCAGATGAGTTTTAAGTTTGCACCAAACAGTCACCACAGATATGAATTTGTTGTAGTTTGATACGTCTCCATTTCCATAGATGATGCAGCCATATTTACTGGAGATGATGTTAGATGAGGAGATGTTGGGTCAAATCCTGTTTGTTGACAGCGCAGCGCAGCTATTTTATTGGAATTTTCTGGCAATTCAGAATTAGAGAAATGAGCGACTTGTAATTGCATAGCATTAGAGAGGTAATTTCTCTCTGTTCTGCAGATTTCATATAATCCACTTCTTAAGCACGCGCTTTGAACAATGTTCAGATATGAATAAAACATTTACATCAAAGTGAAGATGCTGTAACTTTTTGGAACATTTTTGACAATGTTTCATTACTGCTCGGCAGGTCTATAATCTATTTCCTTTGAGACTTCCGTCTTAAGTCGAGATCACACAATTATGAGAGCTCTTCACACTGACGGCAGGGTGGAAATTAATTAATAAATAAACACTGCATTTTTTACATTCATCAACATGCGGTAAGAATAGCTCTAATTATCACAGGTGAATTAACACTTTCATTTTTGTGTCAAAAAATTAATTGTATCCCTGAGCAGCTATTCCCAGGGGGAAAAGAAGAGAATTGGGAAGGTAGAAGAAGAAAACAGTGCAGACCACCAGGAGTGCTAATTGCTGCTTTCAAAGCCTTGCATCACTGTTGCCATCATTCCACAGGAGTGTATGGAGTCCCACAGAGAGAGCGTAGGTACAACCTCTTTACAAATACAAGGATGTCAGGTCCTGATCTACAGGACCTGGCAGGGAAGTTCTCTTCATCTTCGCTTAACCAGGCAGCCTGGCCAAGATTTTGCTCAGCATTAGAATGAGGCGACTATGGAAGCAAGACAGCAGCCAGCCACTTACAGGTACAGAACACGGCTCAAGACTTGGCTTTCATATCGAGGTGTCATATCTCTGAACAAGACAATTTGTGGTCCAAAAATGAAGAGTTTTTAACGTGTTGTCTACAAGAGGCTGACATCTGTATTCAATTTAGATTATGCCAATTAAAATACGAAACTAAATGTTCACTATGTAAATACTTTATCACAGCATTGGCTCTGTATTGACAAAATGCACTTCCATGGATCCTTGAAAAGTCTGTGCTGCGTGTCATCTCCTTTCACCCCCCTGTCCTTCCCGTCTGTCTCTCTCACTGCTGTCCTGTCACGGTAAAGCAGAAATGCCAAAAATCTTTTTTTAAACTTATATCAATGTAAAAATAAGTCATAATTTAGTATTAAAAAGTCTGAAATCCATCTTTCCAAAGTCTTATAAAGTCATGGACACAGTAAATAACATTTACAATTTATTTTTGCCCTCTGCAATCTGGAATTTAGAGATTTTGTGTGTAAGTTTGTGTTTTTAATTCTAACGTCACAGAGACAGGCATATATATTTGCCTTTTTGTACATTTTGAAATTAACTTCACTAAACCTACAAAAAACATGGAACGTATTGAAGATATATACAACATGTTCATCGGGTTTTATCCACATGTGGATGTCGTAATTCTCTAGAATTCTGTGTTCCCTTTGCCACATCGTATGTAACGTTTAAGTCTCTTTCAGCCATTTAATAACTCGCTCCCACTTCCACGTCAAGTCCAGTTCTATAATTGTACTGAGTGACTGGCAGGATGGCTGAGTTCATGTCCTGTGTGGGAGTCTCGTCCCATTTTGTGTGCTAATGTCTGAGTGAATATCCTTGTACCTGTGCTGTGAGTGAATGACAGCATGAGTGAGAGATGATGTCGGGATGACTGCATGCGTGCGTGTGTGTCTGTGTACCTATAGTGTGGTCAACCCACCGGTGAATACCACTACATTAGCAAGGCCATTAGCACATTTAGCTGTCTGTAATGCCCGAGTGTTAGTGACACGTTTGGGTCCCCCTTCCACTTAGGCAGCATGTGTGATTGACAGGACTGACACACCAGCTGACAGTAATGCCTCACTGTGTGGCAGCGAGTGGTGCGGCTGCTCAAGAGGCCACGTGGGATGATATCAGAGAAAAAACTGAACTAAAAAACCAACTCGATGTTAAATAGTTAACTGCTTGTGTGATTGCGGCGGGGAGCGCAAGACCAGGCAACAGTGGTTCTCAAACCCAATTGAACTTGAAGTATATAAAGTAAATATTGCTTAATCCCATCCTATACGTACGGTCACCTGTTTCCATCCACTAATGGTCTTTCAGCAGCATCAGGAGGCTGTGAACTGTAGCTGACCGTAGTAAGCTGTAGTCGGTGGACACATGGGATGAGCCACTTCCTTCATATGCAGGACAACATGTTTGACAGCTGGTCCTCCAACTGCCATTTCTGTATGCCAATTATGGAAATTCATTGTCTCTTATTAAACACTATTTACTGCCGATCAAGATGTCATTTCATCAAGCATTTTTAATACGTTTTTACCCCACAGGAAATACAAGTATGGTGAGCCCCATTTTTTTTTTTTTCACAATGCCCCAATGAGGCAATCACAGATCCGGATCAGATCGTAGCTGCATTGATTTTCTTTGCATACATTTTCTGCCGTACATTAGAAAGATTCTGACAAAGTAACAGAACAGAACAGAAAACAGTTTTAATACTAACGGGTCATTTCCTGTCGTGTTTGCACAATTATTATTTTGGCTACTAACATTATTTCAGAATTATTTTATGTACATATATTTTGTAACAAGAAATGGGCATCTGGATTAAGATAGAAAAATGAGTAGCCAGGATTAGACACACTTTGAAAAAATTGTCTCTTGCTGTCCTCAGGGATTAACATTGATTTTCTCTTGTGTCTCACCACCTGCTGTCATCATCATCATCATCATCATCAGATTAAGCTGTGAGTGTAAATCCAAATGCGAGTGATGTGAAGTGCTCCTTGATCTTGGCTCAATATACTGCACACTGCCAGTTCACCATAAATGAGGCCATTTGATGAGCTAAGTTTGGACACAAGAGCCTAATGGCGGCATTAAAGAGGAGACCTGGGAGAACGAATGGCCGGACATCACTCACTTTAATCACCTGTTTCATTATTCAGTGGATGGGTGCCACATGGTCAGACATGAAAAGACGTGTGTCAAGGGTGTCAGAGGGATTGAGAATGTGAAGAGGAGTTACAGAGACTCTATGGAGATCCGGGCTCCAAAATCACCTTGATTTTTTTAGGAGGGCGTTTGTCTGGCTAAGGAACTGTTTGGTTCTGTTTTTATCTTTGTGGCTCTGATTCGCACTTGAAATGGTATTTTTAATCTCATTCACTGGAGATGGAACCCTCATGATAAAAACCACAGAGGAAGCACATAGACAGAAGTTGGATGGTACTCTTAGTGTCTTACATCCATGGACCTTTTCATCCAACTTGGATGTGAATCACGGTGGCTTTCATTATCTGCTGTAGGTATTTGTCCATATTTGTCAGACAGAATTAACCCTGGCTCTCTTTAATAAAGAGAAAAGTAAAAAGTCTTTTAAAAAATATGTCACAAGGAGAAATACAGAAAGGTTATGGCAATATTTTGAGGGAAAATTGTTAAATATATCAGTTTTATGTGGTAAGATGCGGTGCTGCCATATGTTTTTGTCCATATAACAAAATACATTGTAGCAATGTTGGTAGCCATTTAACATGAGGACTAGTGGCAACTTTTGCTATTTTTCAGCAATAATACAGTAGTTGTAATAAGTGATATTCCCGGCCGCGGTCTAAACATCTACCAAGGGCAATAAGGGCAAATTTACGATACAAAGCTGGGCTCCAGATAAAACATTTGAATTCCGTGTAAAGGTCAGGATGCAGGGAAAGTAACCTATGCCTATAGGATGATCTGCACCCTCTCATCTCAATGCAGTCCACTTTTCACAGGCATACACTACAGAGGAGATAAGAGAGAGAATAAGCTGTCAGCAGGCCCAGCTCACCAGGCCCCTCTATATTCTTCACATTACTACAGAGGGAACAATGTGTCTGCGGTGGCAGGTGGCCATAGTTCATAATGTGCTGATGCTGACCAAGTGTCAGTTTGATCCATGGGATCGGTGAGTGGGACGGGGCTGTGGCTCCTGAATCCTTAAGCAAGCAACTGTGTGGTGTTCCTATGGGGACGGTTGGAGACATGATACAGATGAGAGCGGCAACTATCTGCCTAATGGCAGACAGATACACGGCGGAGAGAGGGAGCGAGAGAGATGAGGAGGGAGAAAGACAGTGGGCCGGGAGGATGAAGAGTTGAGTTTCATATTAGACAAAGAAACGCAGTCTTTGGGTGTTATTGACCTGTATCTTTGAAATCTGCCTCAAATATGGAAGTCAAGTGTTTTGAGGCTGCAGAGAGTATTTGTTGAAAAGACCCCGAGCCCTGAATCATGTATTCTGTTTGTAGTTAGGAAGTAAGCAGAGCATCTTCAGGACCCTCAGCTTTGTTTCATTCTTACTTGTGAAAGTGATGATCCACATTATTAAAAGAACAGACACACACACACTCTCACACAGACGCAAACATTCCCTCAAGCAGGATTTTCAGTGACCGATGAGGGGAGTGAGTGTGATCAAAGCACGGCACAAACACACAGCGCAAACACATCCTGGTATCTTAAAAAGTCTCAGGATGTGACTCAACAACATTTACATATTCAGCAAACTGTCACATCCACAAATGTGTAGCTGAAGGTGTTTGTTTGATATGAATTAATGTATTAGGTGATGAGTGAAATATTTACAGGGTGACAATATATTCATGTCACCTAAGTATGCATGTGATAAGTTGCAAGATGTATTAGCATGTCTGCGGATTAATGAAGTGCTCGCCGAGTGCGGATGCATGCTGCTGGTGTCCCTGAGTGTTGTCAATGAACCAATACGGATCATCGGTTTTTGTAATTATGCCAGTTGTGTGTGTGTGTGTGTGTGTCTTCAGCTCTGCTCAATGGTCCACCCTCAACATCCCTAACCACACACCGTCCACTCTCGTCCACGTGTTTTGTCTCTCTCTCGCTTTCTCTTTCTCTCTCTTTGTGTCTCTCTCTCTCCCTCTCTCTCTCTTCCTTGGCGATTTATTGCACGGGGCAGGCAGACAGCAGAGAAACCTCCCTGTATGGAACGATCTGTCATCTCAACATTATCAGCCAAACACACCGCCTTCCATATTGTGCTACAAGGGCTTGGGCAAATTGCTATTTTTATGGGACATGATAAAGGAAATGCTACCTTATGTTCACATTTTTTACTGCCCGATGTTAGAGCAGGACATGCCATGATTCACTATATTGGAAACTAGTTTGTCCTATGTGTGTGTGCGCGTGTTGGTGGGCGGGTAAGTCGAAGCAGATGGAACATTAACATGTTGTAACATTGTAACACTAAAAGGTCTGATTCAGCTCATTCTCGAGTCATGTCAGTCAAAATAAAGGACACATTTGGCATGATTTCTAATAATTGGTTAAAAAAATAGACAAACCAGTACGAGAGTTTGGTCGAACGCCGGTTTCGGTAAATGAAGAAACCCAAGGACAGAAAGGGCAAAGAGGAAAAATGAATGGAAAAAAATAAGGAAAGATTTCAAGGCAAAAGGCAAACCTATTAGCATGTTCTGTGGGCAGGATGAGTACATGTTGACTTCATCTGTCTGCTCTCTTTTCTCCTCTCCTTTCTGGTCTCCTCTCCTGTCTTTTCTTCTCCTTCAATCCTTCTCTCCCCGAGCCCTCGGCAAGCCTGACAGCCAGCGCCGCACCAAACTGACAGGCCCTCAAACCGTGGCCAAGAAAGCGAGCATTAATTAAGTCATTGCCGGACTGTAATTTCCTTGAGAAGTAAAAAATTTCCTCACACGCGAAAAGGTTACCAAGACCTTTTCTGTGTCAAAATTACCATGCGTCATGAATATTAATGCGCTTAATGAAGACAACCTTTGGTTCATCAAGAATGTTCCAGTAGCAGGTGCCAAGCTGATAAACTCACTCGGTGAAGGCTGCTTTTTTTTCTATTTTCCTCTATCTCTTTCTCCTTTTTCAGTTTTATGTCAAATCCTTAGAGAGTCGTTTATTTAAATCAACATCTTCCTATCAGAATTTGCTGGCATACAAAAACACACGCGCACGCACGTACGCACACACATCAAGCCACCTTTTCCTCTCATCCGTGCACTCTTGAGGATCCGTGTCTTTGGCCTGCTGACTTTGCTCGTAAACATTTCCAACATTAAAGCTGATTGGAAATCAGTTTCCTCATGTTTCCCTCAGCTTTTGTCAAATGCGAGTTGAAATGCATATAATTCATCATATGCTTTTATAGGAGCTGAACTGTTTGGATGTGATGTGCTTTTAAGTTCAGTCAAGCCTGTTAGCAAGCCAATTAGACATGTTTGAGACAAGCTTTCACCGTCTGGGAAAATCCTTAGCGTTTAAATATTTCAAAATATTTCAAAATGTCAATGAAAGTCATTGCACATCCCAGGCTTTTACTTTTTAGTATTAAAGGGGCTGTTCAGTTTGCTAGACTTTGACTGTTTATCCTAATTACCCAAAGTCAAACCAAGTCATGGATAACTTTGTACGTCTCTGAATTGGAAGTTGTTCTGCGGCTGTAAACTCTGAGGCAATCGCCAATTGACTCATCATCGTTATCACTGAGGTTTTATTTCAGATTGTATTGACAAGCGCAAAGATACCAAATATGATACCAACACATCCAGGAAGGAAGAGGAATTTATGGGAAATTCCAGTTTTCAGTTTTTAACACTAAACTGCTTTTTAATTGACAAGTTCTGATATACTTACATCTCACAGAGATATTTGATGTGCACTATTCAGGATGTTTGTCGCTGTAGAGGGCGACGAGTGAAGTCTGGTTAATGTTTGCTTCCAGTTTGGGTAAAGATTTGTGCGAAGAGTTTTTAAATGAAATATAAAAGCCTCAGCAGCTTTAGCACCGACTGACAAAACACCTGAGAAGACCAAACAGTAACATCTAATAAAGTTGTCACTCATTTCAATGTGGAAAAAAAAAGTTGCAGGATTTAATCAGTGGGAAATTTTAACAAGCAGTCATTTGGAAGATGGTGAGAGAAAAAAAACAAAAACAAAACACGGATACACACACATACACACGCACACGCCGAGAGAACCCACGTGCTCTTTGAGCTTTTGATCTCCTGTGTCCAGGTCCCATGACTGCCTGTGATCTTTGCTATGTAATGGATATTCAGAAACATTGACACAAGTCATGTTACTGTGATGGAGAGGTGTGTAATGATCAATGCACATACACACACAAACCTGTAAGAGAATGTGATTTGATACCCTGATGAGGGGTTGCTCTGTTAAGATTCATGCTCTGATGTAGCCAGAGATGCAGAGGAAGCAGAGTTGGGGCCCTCATTTACTGCCGGATACTTGTAGTACTCTGTTGATAGATACTTTCATATAGCCAGTAAGTCACCAACAATAAAAAAAAGTACAATTTTCAGAGATTTTACCATGTCAAAATACTACGAAATCTCTCGAATCCTCTTTTTGTTTCCCCTTTTCGCTCTCATCTTCTCGCTGCTACGGCATGACAAAAAAATGTGGTTCATCCTCTTGAGACAAAGGACCTCACTCATAAGTGGAAACACACACACACACACACACGCTGAAGAGCACCAGGGTCTGCTGTCATACACCTCTCATTAATTCCTACCTGTCAGCCGGCTCCCCCTACCGTATCGGCCCCCCGAAAGGTGACAGCTTTCCAATGACTGACAAAGGCTCTTTAGGTGATACAGAAGATCCCAAGCAACCGCTGGCTTCTGTAAAGTGCCCCTCAAATGTCACTTTTGCTGCGCCGAGACGTGCGCTCACACACACCCACAGACAGTATTTTTAAAACAGAGGCCTGCTCTCAAGTCTTCAACCATCCTTGACATCCACGGGGCTATGGGTGTCACAGAGGCCTCAGCTCTTAAAGCTTTTAACATCCGAGAGAGATGGCGTTGTTTGACAGTGCTATTGGTGGATGTTGTTGTTGCGTGTCATTTTTCCTGCCGAGTGCGTTGGATGTGCTTGTTGTTTTTTTTTTTCCCGTTCTAAGAGGAAGAAAGAGAACCAAACTTTCTCTCCTTGTCCATTCGGCTGTCATGCGTTGAGTGGCAACAGCAAGCAATATTGGTGTATCGGCTGCTACCGGAGAAGAGGTCATGTACGCCGAGATGTTAGCTTCGTGTACTGACATCATTCAGCTGTCAGGGCGCGTTTAAACCTTACTGCAGCTGTACTCCTATGTAGTGTTATAAGCAGTTTAGAACAACTACGGTTGGAGGAGAACTTCGGTTTATCGGATCTTCGAGGTTGAACTGTTTGACGCGGTAGAAACAGAGGGGACAATAGGACAAATGGGTTTAAAGAGACATAATCAATGTAACGGACAAGCTGTCGATAGAGTAGTGCCATCATAATACTGTAGGTTTCCCACAAGTCATGTCAAGCTCAGGTGAAGTAATTCCAAAAACCACAGTCGAGATCCAAATGTCCATGCAGTTCAGAGACACATTTTGACCGGGTCCTGGAACTGTCCCACACAACTGAGCATGTTGGCGATTTTAGGTACAGAATCTGACATCCTCTTCCATTTGTGATGCATTCAACAAGGGGAGGCAGGAGTGATCAAAACAACAGCACAGCATAGTGCACATACTAAGGTCAATCATCTGTCTAAGAACCAAGATATTCACGTAATCTGTGTTCATAGTTCATTTATAAATCAGTTTACACGTAAGAGCTGAAGCACGTCCATCCAACTCGTGATAATGTTCATAATATCGATTTGTTCTGATATGTAAGTCTCGAGGGAACTTTCCTCCTCTCTAAAAGTGAAGCATCTTTGTCTGGAGTTAACACTTATTTAGGTAAAAGTTATGTTATATGCAGTCACATTATAGTGTTCGGCTCATATCAAACCATTGCCATGATATACACAATCAGTTCATTGTATGATTAATATGTGGAATTGTTTATAGACACAGAAAGTTGAGTTGATTTAATGGAAAGTCACTTTTAGATGCAAATACATAAAATGTATTAACATTATTAATATAAATATACGCATAAATAATACGCATTAATGCTTCCCTTCAGTGGAACAAAAAATCTTAAATTTATTCTAGTGGTGAGAATAAAAACAGATTTTTTTGGGGGGGGGTGTTGTACTTTTAAGAATAACTCATTCATCTTCTCTTTGTAGACCAAAAAAACAGTTTTCATGCATTGGCTCATTTCATAATTTTATCCTTTCTTTAAACTCTCAGAAGTCTGTCACAGCAGATGAAGGGTAGAAAATACTGTCCCAGTATTTGCAGCATTTTCCTCTTGTTCTTTGAAAAATCTTAAAATATAAAGTACCTTCATATTTCTTTTCATCTTATTCTTGTTTTGATGGTAACTGTCTGTGCAGGGGTCAATAAAGTTGACCTTTGTTACAAGATCATAACATAGCTTTCCACATTTTTACATTGTATAACACTGAGGCGTTAACACCCTTTAAGAAAAAAGGAAAATGTTGGAGTGAATGGCTCCGGGATCCCTACAGAAATTAATTATATAACCTATTGTAGCATGCCTCAAAAGTTCACGGCGCATGAAAAACTTAATATGCATGGCCTTCACCTTTAAAGGCTCATAAAACTGTAGAGTTGTGCTTAATTTTTTTTATAATGTGACAGAGATCATTTATTAAGAGCGGCATATGTTAATAACATTCTGCATTAAAGAGACTTTAAAAAGTTGGGTTTGATGTCCACTCACACATCTGCGGAAAGGTCAATAATATTTTTTAATACTACTCTAATGATATTCATATTCTTAGACACCACCTTTAAATTGGACTCTGTGGGTAGCGTTGGTATTAAAACTATAAAAAGAAAAATCAGATGCGGTGTGTGTGGATGAAATACACAGTCATTATCAAGGTATTTCTTTAATTACCAGGCATGATGTAGTGGGATATTCTGCTGACTGTATGAGTGGGACAATATACGAGGAACGCTGTAATTCTGCCTAATTCTTCTGGGCCGCCGGCATAATGCATACACTGGGATTACAGGAGAGCTGTATACAAATATTTTTTAATAAAAGCTGCTTTGATTCATAATACAACAAATGCTTTTTTTCCCAGCCCATAATATTAACATAAGTCAGAAACACTTTCCCAGTCAGAATAGTTTGTCTTAATGTCGGACACAGCGGAGAACTGTGATTGTTTGTAGCTGAAGCGTAAAGTTTATTTTTGTCAAGTTGATTTCTGCTAAAAAAGACTGAATTTCCACCCGAGTCTGTTGGTTTGTTTGCTCGTTCTGAACAGATTTAGACTAAACCTGGTGCAAAGCTGGTCATGGTGGATGCTGGAATTCTTGAAGTGTTGCAGCAAAAGGTGCAATATTTACAGAATAAATCAAGTCCAGAACAAAGTGATGGATGGATAGACAGATTATTATTTTATGTTATTATTCTTAGTCAGCATGGTGGTGTTGTGTTGTGGTCAGCACTGTTGCCACACAGTGAAAAGGTTGTGGGTTTGAATCCCTGTGCCATCCCCGGCCCTTTTTTCCTGTGTTTGTGCAGCTGCCCACCCTCCATCGTACCTCCATCAGAGAAGAAACCCCATTTTTAGAGTAGCGGCGTTCTGTTTTGTCGGGTGTGTGCGCTCTGATGAGTGACCTTCTAGTGTCGTGTCTGGAGACGAGCCGCACCCCTCCAGGTGACGCTCATACTTTCCTCTTCGTCACTTTCCTCTTTGACCGGCACTGTGACGAGCTCAGCTTCAGAAGGTGAAATAGTTGTTTTAAAGCCCAGTGGAACACACACACACACACTCTTTATGCACACGTATCACCTGACTGATGAAGTCAAGGCGGTGCATGTTCTCAGACCAGAGCAGGTCTGGCAGCCCTGCCTGCTACTTGATTAGGCCACTCTGACAACCCAGCCGCCTGGTAAGGTCAAGCCCTACAGAGTGTCAGAGAGGTGGGATGATGATGTATTTCTCTGATGCCTCCGTTTTTCACCTCTTGACTTTGTTGTTTTCCTCCTTTGTGTCAGTGTCAACTTTTTGCCCATCTGCTGGGGACGCGTCTCCCATCCGATCTCCACCAACACTTAACCCTCTGCCTGCCTGTAGCGTGGATGTAAAATCTCTTTGTTTGGTGTTTATCACAGTGTTAATACGGAGTAAAACGCGCAAAGAATTGTCCCGATTCTTTAAAATGATATAAAGGCTGGAAAACATCATCATGATAACGCTGCATGTATGGATGTGATTTTTGCTTTTTATTGTCATGGCAGAAAGCCAAAATAATACTGGAGCATTTAGATCTCAATGCAATTCAAACTTTGAGAAGCTCTGCGCACATTTCATCACCAAAATTTCACAGTTTTTGTGTTTTGTCATAAGACGAATATTTTTACTTTTATAAGGTTACAGTATTTTTTACATAGCTATCGTGTGGAGAAAAGTACCACTCAGGCCTAGAATATAATCTTCATCCACTGTCTTGAACCTCCAATTTCTTCCAATTTATACAAAAAATGGGTTGCTCACAAGAAATGTAATCAAAATGGTCACAATCCATTCATATTTTAAATAATATGTGCAGTAAAATAAACACCAAACATGTACTGACTCCAGCTTCTCAAATCTGAGAATTTAACATTGAATTTTAAATTTAAATGTAATTCCTTGGAGATTTTGGGCTGATCAGAATAAATCTGAAGACACAAAACACAAAATTGACAGATTATATAAATATGAAGCCTCAGTCATGTCATTTTATAATGAAACCACACAGATTATATACATTTACATAGGCACGGGATGATCACACAGCAGATGAGCTCATATAATCCAAACTCTTCTTTAACGTGATTCAAATGTCTGGCTGTAAGACAGTGGTGCTCCTCTCTTGTTGTGTGTGTAATAGTGGATTTCTCTGGAGAAGCCAAATATTCTCTTTGTGGCATAAGTCATATTTTTTTCCTATTATGTCGGGAAACAAACTGTTATAAGAGTCTGAAATCACATGATGAAGCTCTCATGTTGGTAAAATGCTGAATTTCTCATTGACTGTGCCTCAGGACGACACAATAGGATGCTGTCCTGCCACATTTCTCTTATTCCCCTCACGGTGTTGGTGTGTTTCTGTGTCAGCGTCTCTGGGTGAATTACAGAGAGAAACACGAGAGGAAGAGGGTTGGTTGTGTGTGTGCGGAATGGTGGGGGTGGATGTGTGTGTGCCTGTGTGTGTGTGTGCGCGCTCAGGTGGCAGATACCCTAGGTAAATCATTTCAGATCCATTTATTCAGAAGCCAGTGTGCAGGCGACACCCGCATAACGCTGCCAAAGAAGTGCCACAATGTCAGCGACTTCGTTTGCAGCTCTGACCCTCCTGCTGGTGTGTGTGTGTGTGTGTGTGTGTGTGTGTGTGTGTGTGTGTGTGAGACTGCATGTGTGAGCATGTAGGCATGTGTACTGTCTCTTTATGTATGTGTTGTAGTATTCTCTTAATGTGCGTCCTGGCTGTCTCTCTGTTAGGCAGTAAAATAGAGAAGTAACAGCCACTGGAGGCTTTTCTCTCATTTTAATGCTCGTGTTGTCAGTGTGTTGCCTTCAGTGACCGTCACCACGAGTAAAATGAGGGATGAACAGTTAATTTAATTACTCTAATGAGCAACACGATGCTAAAAGGAGAATTCTTCAGTTCTTAAATAGCAAATTAATTTTAAAAAGTGTGTTTAAAGTCCGGATGAATTTATGTTTCCTTTCCCCGACAGCTGTCTAATCTGCGTTCAGAATAAGCTTGTTTGCATGTGTCATTTGCACGCTGACAGTCAGTTGTGACAGTTGTAAAGTGTTCTTGAAAACGAGCCCGACGTGGACACTGAAGGCAGCCAGACGAAAGATTTGCAGGCTGTGATGTCTGGGTGTCAAATTACTTATCTCACTAAGCATATGCTGGCACTTCAGAATCATATACTTCAAACCCAGAGTCTTCAAAAGCGTCAAAACGGACTGTCTTATTCCACGCATCAGTCATGTAGCCACCAGCAAAATGAGCGAGATGTCATTTGCACTCAACAAAAAGCTTTGGAAAGACATTTAAAGACGCTCTTGATGACTGTTTCAATTTGGAGAGACTGTTAATGATATCGTCGCGGCCGCCTCGCACATTTTCTCTGAAGATACAAGTGAACGACAGAGAGGACTCAGATGTGCAGCTGAAGCTCTGCCACTTATTAATTTCAATCCTCGAGACAATTAGCAATCCGCTGCAGCAGCCATTACTGAGCAGCTGCCTGGAATTTTCTGGCTTTTTGTGGAAAGAGGGTCAATTTAATCTGCAGCTAATGACAAAACATAAAATAACTCCAGCGCTCATTAGCATGCATACCTCCACCAAGGACAGAAAGACAGAGCCCAAATCTGCCCTCTTACCGTCACATGCTGGCCTAAAGAGAGGGGAATATGATGTTAAACTGAAAATTCCAGGATGAAGCGATTACACACATCAGTTGTAGTAAGTAGATATTTTTGTCTGCTCTGATCTGATCTACAGCTCCACTTATTTATAAATAACACCTGATGTTTTCAATTTATATCACATATAAAATGACACTTATCATGTTAGACAGATCAAAAAATGGCCAAGTTAAAAATGTAAACATTCTTGGATCTGATCCTGATCTGGATCGTACCAAAAACCGAAGGCTTTTCCCTTAAATTATACAACTAATGACGCTGATCCTAAAAATAGAAATAGCAACAAAAAATTAGCCTCGCAAAATGACTCCCGCTGTGGCTTCCTCATCTTGTGTTTTCTTTGACTTGTCACCCCCCATCCACACACACACACACACACACACACACTGATGCCACGATACAACACTAGCACTCCTTGAGCTCCGAGCAAATATCCCCCTTGGTTTGTACAGTGCCGAGTGTTACAGAGGGCTAAACTATTTCATTGTGCTAATTGGCCAGTGTCATTCCTGACGTTTGGATAAACAGAGGGAAAGCTGAGACAAATGTTGGCTAATTAAAGTGACTGTGTGTGTGTGCGTGGTGTGTATGTGTGTGACCGTGTGTGTCTGTGTGCGTGTGTGTCCAAGGGGGAGAGAAACGTGAAAAGAAACGCTCATCTCGACAACAGCATCCCTACGTTTACTCTTACTACTCCCTAAAAACGCTTTCTCTCTGCTCTCTTTGAAAGCGTCATTTTCTGTCTAATTGGGTTCATTCAGCTCTGACTGAGAGAGCGAGAAAAACAAAGACGGGACACATTTTTACTTTGACGACTTTGGAAAGAGGGAAGCTTGAACTTAGATTTCTGTTTCTGTGTCGCAGGGTCAGATAATTTCCTTTTTATTCCAATTTCCAATATTGAATGAGAGTGCTCATTAAGTTGATATCTTCCTGTCTTTGCAGTCATCGCCAGCTCCGTCTGCTGCATGCACAATGATAAAACAAAACTGATGAAGACTAATCTCAACGCAAGGAGGCGAAGGAGGCGTGTTTGATCTCCGACCCACGGGGGACATTTGTTTTCAGAGGTAGCCCACTGCATCATCCCCGGGAAGATATCTTCCTCACCATTTCTCTGCCTCAGCCCACTTTCTGTCTGACTGACTCACACATGTGGACGTACAGATACACACACACACACACACACACACACACATACATATACACACAGGCATGCATACGATCCCTCAAACCCTCACCCAACCCCCACCTTGCCGTTCTCGCATTTGACCACTTGTCACAGAATGTTTATGGGCCATTGTTTGCAGTGCTGATGATCATTGTCACCGGTTGATTCCATTACCCATAAGCCATCTGATGGATGGGGCCTACCCTGACGTCCACTGATATGGGTGTCCTTGACCACAGGGCAGACGCAATGCACAGAGGGGTTGGTGGGGCGGGGAGTCTTCTTTATTTATTTATTTTTTCATAGAGAGCGTGCATCATTGTTGTGAAATTTTACTAACTCGATGGGGCAGAAAAGTCAAAGTTAAAATAAAAGTTGGGCTGATGGTCCAGTGTGTGTGAACACAATGAACACAACAAGAAGATGGAATAACTTTAGTAAAAGTAGTGGTAATAGTACAGATGAAAAATACATAAAAGTGCTGGAGTTAGTGAAAGGTACTTGAAAAATGCCTCCTAAATTTTGCAACTTCAAAATATCCTAAAATGTGAGATAGTTTATGTAGAAATACATTGTATCTCTAATTCTGGTTATTTTCTAATCAAATAAATGTGGGGTTGTTTTTTTAAAAATAAAATCAGGATAACTTTCCATGCTTTTAGTTACCAAAGTAAACTCGCTGACCTTTTCACGTTTCTCTGCCGTTTGAGTCTAAAATGCATTCTGTCATCACGGTAAAACAAGAGTGAAAACGTTTTGTATTCAATTAGCAACAATCAAGTTGAATTTAAAGCCTTAATCTGCTCTCGATATATCTACAGATACAGTGCAGCATATGATTGAGGAGTTCTGTTAATCAAGTTATCCTCGTTTTGATTATGACGTTCAATCAAATACAGTCGGCCTCGAGTGTTTGTGTGACAGTTGTTATTATTGGTTTTGCCTTTCTTTGGTCATTACAGCGCATACAAAGACGCTGAATGGCTGACCGGTGTCTGCCCTCAGGTTTTCTACTCCTAATTCAATGACAATACTCGATGTGAACAAATCTTTTGGACCTTTTCCTTTACGGCTCCTCTTCTTTTTTTCCTGCCTCTCTATATTTCAGAGGACATTTACTTTTTATTTCCTTTATTAGATTGAAGATTAGACTCTTAAAATGTTGCAGTTAGGGAAAAATGTTGAATGTCTCGCCTTGTCCTGGCTTTGCGGCACAATATATTTCAACCATTATATAAAGTGTTTTAGAGAGGAAAAGAGCTCGCACTATTTATTCTAAGAAATTATTTAGTATGTACAGATCACAATGGAAGCCAGAAAATTACTTTTATTTCCAATCTTCATCTTGATTTGAGGCCAAACTCATTCCTTCTATCTCAAATTGGATGCTAGATGGCAAAAAAAAACACGCATCCGCGGAATAATTGCATAAATTCTACTGCTAACCCTTAGTTTTACTGGATTAAAGGTTTTGGATAAAGCTTGTATTTATAGATGATACACAGATAGATAGACGATGACTTTTGGCCATCGTCAATCTGGTTGTTATCTCATCACATCAACATAATGACTTTCCACCCAAAACAAAATCTTTTTATATCCTCCGATCCGTCTCTCGTCAGCCCACCCACACTGGACAGATCACTCGTTATCCACAGGAAATAACTTTCCCGAATGAGACAAAACGTATTCTCCGACGGATACGCAACCAGCAGCTGTTCTCTGATGGAGAAATTAGCTCCATTTTTGCTAACGCGTCCTAATGATCATCGAGTCAAACCATTATTATAACCATCACGACGAATCCTCCGTGATAACCCGGCATTGTTGCTTTTGAGACAAAGCCAATGCACAAGAGCAGAAAAACCCAAGGCTCCAATAAAAATAGCATTAATGGCATGGCCGTATGCAAAGCTATGCTAATTTTATGCACACTGTCAACCTACATAGCGGCTTTTCTTGCTTCATTTCAAAAGATACGACTGCAATTAGACGACAGCTGATTGAAATCATTTGCGTTTTATGATTGTGTTACTTGTGTGCGCTGACAGGGTGTGGTGCCATCCGACGACAGCGTGTTTTCCCAGCGTGAGGAGATTAAGTACTATTATTGAGCCTAATGCAAACCAGCGGGTATACATTCGAAACAAACTGCTCAGCATCCCCCAGATTTGCATGCAGCGTGTCATTTACCGTATTCCCCGATTACCTAATGATTTATGCTTTAATATAGCACACGGAGGCCTTTCAAAGCGACGCACACGCCATACCTTTGGAGTGACTTCACGTGTCTGAGGCAGGGAGAAATTGAAATGATAGTTTAAGGGCTGCAGAGGAAGAGAAGTCTTATCAGTTAAGACTTGCTTTGTATGTGGGATTCTTTCCTCCTCTCTCTCTCTTTGGAAGGCAGGGGTGCAGTTGATGAATTCTTAAGCAGATCTCACTGATAATTGTATTTCATAACTGTCACGCGGAGAGGGACTGTCCGCTGAGAAGCTATTTGTGTCATTGCATCTCTCTCTCTCTCTCTCTCTCTCTCTCTCTCTCTCTCTCTGCAGCCTCTTCAATAAAACTCAAATCACGACAGAGATTGTTAAGTCTACCTCCAAGATTATTAAATCCAAATGGA
>OMNV01009099.1:63371-87044 GCA_900303265.1 Brotula barbata | reverse complement strand
GAGGGGAAAGAGAGGAGAGGAGGCATGCATTTGAGTGTGTGTGTGTGTGTGCGCGTGTGTGTGCATGTGTGCAGCATACCTCCATTTGGCTAACTGAAGTTTGCTCACACTAAAAGTGAACCACAGGTGCTTGTCTCTCACACTCCACAACACAAACCGGCTCTCAAAGATTGATGTTAGACCCCGACCACACATTCCTCCAACCTGTGTGTTTATGTCACATATTCCAACATGTCAGCACTAAAGGAGGAACTTGCGCACCTTAGTGAGATGCTGGAGACATTTATAACCGTAAGGTGGAGAATATTTATTCTGACCGTTGAACAGATTACTGTGCAGCCCAGCAGGCTCAGTTCGTTAAGCGTCGAGCACCGTAAGTGGATGTAATCATCCAAGCCGCGCTACATAACTGAAGAGGTTCTTGATATTTCGGAGTATTGTTACGTGCTGCACCTGTAGCATGGAACGATGTTCATTTTCAACGGCATCCGTGGAACCGGTGACGCTTTAGGAGCAAAAATCCTGTCTTTTAAATCGACATCCCTTGGTGGCTCTGTCTTTGCGTGTTTATCTTTGCACGAGACTAAGACGCAAGGATGCAAGTGGGTGAAATATGGATACAATTTAAACTTCTTAATGTAGCATGGGTCCAATTTAGATGGGCCCTTGCTGCAGAGATGCCATTCATGACTGTCTGTGAGGCCGGAGACAAGACCCGGACTATGTGGATTAGCTTTGGCACGACACTAATAAGCGTGGGATCTCATGAAGTGTCACATCAGACCAGGAGACAAGGGATGGAAGAGTTGGTGTTTACTTCATCTATGTTATTGAAAGAAGGTTTTAAAGAGAAGTTCATTACAAAAATCATGACAGCAAAACAACTAGCAACAACGCTGAGCTTCATTCCAGCGTGCAGATCGACAACGGATAATCCCAAATAGTGCAGTGTGCAAGGCTAGCATTAATGCTCGCTTGTCGTCCTAGGATTCAGCACTTTCTTTTGTCACCCGGAGCGAGTCCACATTTGTAAAGTTGACGTCATCACTTTGCTCACATGTCGGGCCACCGTCCACATATGCAGAGGATGTAGAGGTTTGATGTCTGTGGGCCATGGGAAGTGATCTCCCGCTGCACTAGAGGAGGTCATGCTGACTTCAAAAGGTGGGCGGTGTTCTTTTCACGCACGAGCCCAACATATGTACACGCTGAAGTCAAAGAGGCAACGGGCAATCCGTGTCAGCAGTTTCACGGATGCCCTCTGCCTGTACCAATCCCTGCTGTCCTCCTGATGCTGCTTCCTCCTCCTCTATCTATCTATCTATCTATCATATCTCTCTCTCTCTGTCTGATGGGGCAAATATAAATTATTCCTGCTCGCATGGACACAATTTTGTCACAAATGAGCACAAATAAATGTTTATCTAATACTGTTGATGATCATCTTGCCTTTTTTTGTAGACCGATTGTATTGGTTAGTGTTAGCATGCTAGCTAATGCTATCTAACTAGGGTGTCTCAATCTTCTGTCTTCTGTCTTGCAATGCTGACTTTCTGCAACTGATTTGTTCCATTTACAAACTCGTAAATCTGTGAGAAAAAAGTTGCAAATTATGTTGTTGTCTTTTGTCACAGAAACGTACCGCTACCCTCGCCTGCAGCACAAATAAATAAATAAATAAAATAATTGGCCTTTTGTTTTTGGATTCTGGAGGAATAGGCTCTGTATCTTGTCTGTCTGGGAACACATCAGATAGCAAAGTTATCAATGAAAAACTCACACACCCTCTCACCTGTACTGTCTCTCTGACATACACAAACATCCACACACCCACACACACACACACACAAAGACAGGAGCCTCTTGTTCATGTGTAGTAGGAGTAGCGGAGGTCGTTCAGAGGACAGAAACACACAGGCAGTCTCTCGTCTGGCCTCCATTTAAACCCTTACACACACGCACACACACACACACACACACTCAAATGCATGCCTCCTCTCCTCTCTTTCCCCTCTGCCCTTAACTTAAACCCTCACCCCAATCTTACCCCAGCCATCTCGATGTACCCTTAACCCCCACCCAACATCCAACACCCACTGCCCCATTACCCCTGTTACCTCCGCCATACCTACCCTCCCCCATCAACACACACACACACACTAAACCACTTATAAACACATTGGAAAACTGAGCACCTTTTAATTCTAACTTGACCGTTTTTCAGCATAGAACCATAGGAATGTCCCCCGTTGGATTAGCTACGGTCAAAGCTATTGAAGAAAAATGATTGAAAAAACCCTGTGGCCCTCAGCTGCAGCGTGAAGACGTCAGCCACGATTAAACACTATATTTTATCCTCAGAACTGATCCAACACGTTCCCTCAGTGTGATGAAGTCAAGGTATTTGTAAAGGCCAAAATGTATACCGATGTTGTATCGACATTACCTGTCAATGAATGTGAGCTGCAGCAGTAGCATCGATGTCCCCCCACAAGTCCACGATAGCTACGAGCTCCGGACCCGACGCAGGTAGGTGCACCTGAAAGTGGTCCGGTGACGTGAAATTCAATTAGTCCAGCGCAAGACAAGAGAGTCTAGATTCCAGTGTTCACATCGGTCAGTCCAAGTCCAAGGTCAGGTAAGTTGGGTAAGAGTTCAGAAACTACAATGAATAAATAACTATTTGTGCATTTCATTGTCTTCCATCTGACAACATGTTTACTTCGCTTGGACTAAAGCCCTAAATTTAAAATATTACTTTTACAGGTGGTGACGTTCCAGCTCAATTTTTGCCAATTCCTACAAAAAAATGAACATGAAACTCCACAAATTACACATTTTTTTGAGAAAACCAGCTGCAAAATCAAACATTTTTGATTGCAGCAGTCCCAAAATCATCAAAACTACTTGCAAACTAATGAATGAATCCAGGTTTAAGGAAAGATGCGTGAAAGAGATTATTTTAGATTATTTAGAGCAGCATGCTGCTGTTGCGTCTTCACTGTAAGATATCACAATAGAAAGCATCACAGTTATCTGATCTTTGTCCTGTCTCTCTTGTTCTGGGTGCTCAAATAATCTTCAATGAGGACAACAAAGTTTCAAATGTTTCAGCTCGACTGTGTGTTGAATGAATCTCCAAACCCTCCCCCCATATTTTTGCAGTCAAACAAAACAAGCACCAAAAATACATCACGCATTATCGCAAACATTCCGTTGTTAGACATTTTTTAAGCTCTGCTGTAGTTCTCTTCATGACCAGCAGGTGTCAGAGCAGTAAATGCTACGGTATAACTGACTGATTTTCCATATCATATATTTAAGTTTCTGGTTCCAATTATCCATTGCTTGATATATTTACCAACTCTATACAACACCCACCACATGTTGGTTATGTATGACATAAATCAGCATGACGGTAAATGGTAGTAAAGTTGTTTAAGTTCATAGATAGCACGTTAAGCTAACACGGTTGTTAAGTAGCTGTCCTGTATGCCCAGCACACGCCGTTTTGTCTTTTTCATTTCGTAATTATCAATGACAAAATGAATGGATGACTGACCTGTCGTGCTGTACAACGTGTAGCTAGTCGTCAGCTGCTCTCAGACAACAACGCCACAACATAATACAACCGGAGGGAACCGCCAATGAAGCAGCCACACGGCAACAAATTTAGAAACCAGAGGTGGAATAAGAACCCAAGCTATCCCAAACTGGGATTATTCAGGGCGAAACAAAACATAATTGCATCCCCGGGTAAATACACTCATTCATCTCAAAATGACCACAAATGCTGAGTAGACACACCCCTTCCAGATCAATGATCAATCAGGAGAACTGGATGCAGATTTGTTTCACATGACGATATCCTTGATGATGATGATAGTCTGACATTGGAACATGGCAGCCTTGCTTATTTTAACATTAAATAATTAAACTCAAGGCAATAACTCCATTTTTACAAATATCATACACATACCATACAAAAAACAGCTTGTGTGATTGTAGATTAATTTCCCTGAGCGTCCTTCCTAATAATTCTGTTCTGTACTATTGTTGTCTTACATCTTTACCGTAATTGCAGTCATGTGACTTTGGACTTCTTATTTGAGTTAATTGGTAAAAACAGATTGTGACAGTGAAGGGGGTGGTGGTTTGGGTATTTATGGCCTTCGGGGTAATAATTGGATTCAGCTGTGTCCAATTGCGATGCTGCACCTTCCTGCTAATTAGGAGCTGACGGTATGTTTCCATCTCGGAGAGAAGCTGTTGAATCAGACTGATTTACTGAAAATGCCCAGAAATGTGATTTTCTTTTTTGGTTACTCCATTACTGTACAAAACAGATATCGTGGGTTACACTTTGAGCACCATCACCTGCTAGAAGAAGTCAATTATTACTAGGATTTGATAAAAGTAAACATAACATAGTGGACTGTGTACCATTTGTCTGTATGTGCACACACACAGAGACAAACATCTTCCACAGTCCCTCCAACACCTGCAGTTTTGGGAAGGGAGCCACGGAGCAGACTGTTGGTTTCATGCTCCACAACATTTCACCGGAACACTGCAGAAATCTGACTCCATCTGGCAGCACAAACAGAAAGAACAAGCATAGCTGTGTGTGTGTGTGTGTGTGTGTAAATGTGAATATATTAGTGAAGTGTGTTTGCCACAGAGAGCGCGGCTCTTTTCAATCCAGTATAAGCAGATCACCAGACTTTATCTCATTGTTTTCACAGCCACTTCGTAATAAACTTTCTATTATATTAACTGCATTATACTGTATAAACTCCTTTTATTAAATATAGATCTTAACAATTTTTGAAATAACATACTCCAATCCATCCATCCATTATTTCAGGGCTGACACGTAGAGACAGACAATTCAATCACAGTCCCATTCACACCTATGGGCAATTTAGATACTGCAATACCATGTTGCTCACTTCCACCCATACGTCGTCAATCTTCTCTACCTGCTTATCCTGCGCCAGGTCCTGGGGGGGTGAGCTCTAACCCAGCGTTCATTGGGTGAGATGCAGGTCATCAGATCACCAATTTATCAGGGTTTCCTCGTGTCCTGGAAAACAGTTGACCAATTTTCTAGTCATGGAAAAGACATGTAAAACTAAAATATCCTCAAAAAATCTGGTGTTTTCCTGGAAAATAATTTCAATATTCTTTAATTTTCCTTTAACTTTGCTACAAAGTGATCTATCGGAGCTCCAGTCCCCAAAACAAAATTCTTGACATGGCCCGTATTCGTAGGACCGGAAGTATCAGAGACAGAACACAAAGGAATAAAGCGAAAATACAGTTTTAATTGGCGAGTGTTAAAAAAAACAGAAGGCTGGAGACGGGCTGGCCACGGTGAGGAGGATGAAGAGGTGGTGGATGGCTGGATGAATCCTCTGAAGGGGGGGACGTAGACGGCAGAACAAAAGGCAGCGAGGCACACTCAACTGAGGGTCCAAAAAAAAATACAAGAGACAAACTTGAAAAGGTGCGCACACGAGTAATAACAGAACTTATGTATCGACGAACACACGGAAGTCACGAGGTACACAGAGCTCTACCGAACAGGACAGAGCTATCTGGCAGTGTGGAGATGGGAAGACCAGGCTTATAAGGGGAAGGTTGATTGGCGATGACACTCAGGTGTGCCACGCTGCAGACCAGGAAGTAGGTCAGCCACGCCTCCTAGCCACACACACATACAGAAAGACAAGAAGGGGAGGGGGAGAACAGGGAAGAGAGAACAAAAAAACACAAAAAACCGACGAAAAAACTAAAACCGTGACAATTCTCACCTGCTGCTGTCTGAGACACACACTGAAGTCCACATCGAGCTCCCAGTTCTCAAGTCGTCATGCCCTCCATTTGGTCTTGGTGCCACATCGTCAACATAGTTTATTAAACTTAAGACGGCAATCCCCTGCAAACAACTTTGACTAATAAAGAAACACAACACATTAGCTATTTTGCTAATTCCAGTAAGCCTCTAGCTACTGTATGCTAGCAATGCTACAGATCGAGCTTATGAGTTTTCTCCACCCGTCCTTGCTAGGTTGTTTTACCTGCAAATATTTAGGGTTTGTGATTCAACAAAAACAAAATAACGAATGGGAGCCCAACTGTGTCAAACACCGGCTAAATACTGGCTAACAAATACTGGCTAACAAATACTGGCTAACAGTACTGTTTTACCTTGCTTAGCACTGTCTGGTTAATAGTTTCGATTAAATGGAGCCTAAGTATGATGAGAAAAACTGGTAAGAAGAGTCAGGGGCAGTTAAAAGGGATATGAAATATATGTTGACTAAACGACAAGAGCAAGATAAATTTTGAGTCTTCTAATGTGCAGCTATCTATATGAATAGTGGATAATTTTTAGATGATGGCATTTTCACAAGGAAGAGTTGCCCAAATCAGCAGATCCAACCTGAAAACAGGATGAATGTTTGCAAGCAAAGACATCTTTTGTGATAGTTGTCTATTGTTAAGAATCCTAAACAAACAAAATTTCCTTCACAACTTTGTTAATTCTGGTGTTTTATACTACACGCTGAGTCAGCGCTCACATTTATGTCATCTCTGTGCATTAGGAAATAATACCGCTAATGTTTATCCAGGACCATTAAACAGAATAAAATAAAATTATATAAAATAATGAATGCACATGACAAATTAAAACTATATTTTTACTTTTTTTTTCTGTCTAAATTCAAGATGATGACAGTGACAGTTGGACATCTGTCCACAAACACATCAACTCAAAATGCAAACTTAAGCTGTTGGTTGGAGTTATGACACAAACTGTGAAAAGTTAATTACCCATCCTCCTTAGCATTCTTACTTGTGCTGCATGAACTAATTCTTCCATTTTCAATCAGTTTTGTATTTGGAATCTAACAGAATTCCAACAACAACATTTTCACTTGTGCCCAAGAAATGTAAGTGGCAGAGTGCCCTGATATTTACTGAGCACATTCAAGTTTCCCACATCCAGGACACGCCCATTTACCAGTCATTCCACTTAAGCACGGCTCTCGTGTCAAAATGATTATACTCTTTTAAACAAAATTACAAATGACATAAAATAAAATCAGTTTTAAGTGAATAATGTAAGTTTGTGGTCCGGATCTCCAGGGCCTGTTGGTGTATCTCTGCATGATTGTGGTCATGAAAACACACGTGTGCATAAATGTGGATGTTCTAGGGTTCACTCACTGGGACATCTGCCTTTTTCATGACCACAGCCATTCTGTCTGTGTGTACGTGTGTGTGCGTGTGTGTGTGTATGTGTGTGTGTCTCTTGCCTTTTTCATGACCACAGTCATGCAGAGTTCATCTGCAGTTCATCCAGGGTAACACAGAGTGCACGGGGAGACACGCCACTCTCTCTGTCACTCACACACAGAGACACACACACACACACTTACAGATGATAGTTCCATTTTAAACAACACAATTTATGAAAGTGGTGTAGAAATAAAGTTTAATGGAATGAAAAGTGAATTGTTTGCTGTTTTATTTAAATGATGATGATGTCAGTGACAAACATGTAAACATGAAAGTAACAGGTATGGAGAGGTGGATCAGTGACGTTGTAATCTATGAGTCAATGCCTCTTCATCAACTCTTCACCTGGGAAAATGAGAACAAAATATGAATTTTAACCAAATGTTTGAATTCTTGCTGCTCTCCATATACATTGAACGTCAACATTTATTATTTTGGTTGCATTCATTAAACTTCATAGTTAAATGATAAGTAGCAATTACAAGGTTCTGTCAATGAGTTCCTCCTTGTATTACAGCCAATTGCTGAAAGCAGATGCAATAAATAGATTAAAAATTACCAACTATAACGTCCACTGAGGATTTTCTCTTTTTGTCTGTGTTTGATTTTTTTTTCATGATTACGTAAAAAGGTCAGAACAGATTTTAATGAAAATAAGTGGAAAGGTTGGATGTATAGTTACCCATGGAAGAACCAATTCAGGACACAGGGCCAGGTCCAGAAATACATGACATGACATGACAGGATGTTCCCTAGTGTCCCTTATATAATATGTAGTATGGAATATGTGCAACATACTGTATGGAATGTATTGGTCAGGGTGTATGGTTTCTGGTTAAGGTTTACAATTTCGTAGTAAGTACCTATGTTTGAATATATATATAATATAGTTTTGTTGAATAGATTATATTTTTTATTCTCTTGTATTTTTATTCTTTTTTTATTTTGTCTCCAGTTATGTTATCGCTCACTCATTTTTCTCAGTAATCCCACACTGGGAATTTCCCAATCAATCAATAAAATTTTATCTTATCTTATCTTTTCTGAAAATTCTCTAAAAAAATTGTAAACTTTGCAAGATGATGTGTTTGTTTTTGTTGGAAAATGGCCATAATTGTCTCATGGTAGATCACGAAGAGGTGCAGTTCACTCTAGATGCTAATAAATACTGTTTCCATCGATAAATAAATCATTTATCGATTTATCGATAAATAAATCAAAAAAAGTAAGTCTTTTTTTTCATAGTTGTGTCTTAGTTTCTTCTCTTTATGACAGAATGTATACAGAAAGTATAGTTGGAAACTCTGTGCCAGCACTTTTTTCCCATCTTCTGCCACAAAACAGATGAGTTTCACAAGTTAGATTTTGTGTTGGCTCGTCCCTTAAAGGACACAGAGGACCGACAGGGCTGAGGCATTGCTGATCATCATCACTGTCAGGGTTGAGCTTTGATACATATCCCATGACATCGGTGACAGAAGAACAGAGGTAAACTAGAGGTAAAAAGATAGAGTGAGAGAGAGAGGGGAGGGTTGAAGGATGACAGAGGTGGGGAGAGGAAAGAAAAGAAAAGTCAGGCAATTCACATAGGTGGAGTGGGGGGAGGGGGGGAGTATAAAATGAAGAGAAAGAAGTCCTGACTGGAGGAGCAGGAAGGAGAAGGTAGTGTGGTACTCTGAGATGAATGTCGATAAAGAGGTGAGAGAGGAGAAGATGCTTGCTGATATGAAACCCTAATGTCCTCTCTCTGCTGGGTGAAAACTCCTTCCACATCCATCACACGCGTGAGGGGGGATATCACTACCTGCACCGGCTCTCCTCTCACCCACACATCTTAGTGGGAGGCGGGAATGAAGGCCGAGTTCGTCAGAAGGCTAAAAGGTGACTGCTGTCCAACTGAGACAGACATGGACAGATGAGAGAAGGAGGAGGAGGAGGCGGAGGAGGAGGAGGAGGAGGGGATGAAGGCTGAAGATGATCCCAGCTGGAAAACCAGTCAGAGGGGAAGACAGAGAGTTCAAGAGATAAAGAGGAAAGAAAGAGTAAAGGAGCAGAGAAAGGGAATGAAAAGGTCACCAGAAAACCACCAGGGCTGGGATTTAAACCAGCGACCTCTTGCTGTGAGGCAACAGGTCTAACCAAGTAACAAGGATCAGTGGTTTACACATTTTACTTGGATTCACACTGTGTTGCACCTTAATATACCTGTTCTTTTTTTCTGCCATGATGGTGTTTCTCATGGCGTTTTAAAAAACACCTGGATCCACTTCAACATTCGGTCGCCAAGGTTACAACCATTGAGGGAATGCACGAGGTGTCGTCGTTCCATTACGACATTTATATTTCTTAATAAATCAGTTTACATAAGAAATCACAATATACTTAAGTTCAAAGCATGAGTAGAGGTTGTGAAGAAGAGTTTAGTTTAGTTTCGTGGCAAGGTGAAAACCATGAATTTTCATTTTCACATCAGTTACAGCGAAGGAAAAAACAGAAGACGGAATATAAGGAAGCATAAAAAAAAAAAAACATAATCAGAAACAGTCACAAACATAAAAGGCACAAAAGACACAAAAGAAGGGAATAAAGGAGGAAAGAAGGAAGGAAAGTAATGTAATTGTAGCTGTCAGTTAACCCTCCCCACACACACACACACACTGACCTGCAGTCAACCTCTGTCCTGCTAACCTGTATTTATTGGCCATTAAAGGCCAATAGTTCACTCAAACTCTGACAACTCTGATTTATAGGCAGATTCATCACACTGTGCTACTACAACAGACACACTTACTGCCCACTGTGTGTACGCAAATGTGGCTGGATTTGTGGAAAGATGGACAGATAAATGGAGGGACGACAGACGGATGGATGGCCTGTGTGGTGGAGAGACCCCAGAATTTGGACATGAAAACTGAACTGTATAAACATTTGGATATTCTCTTAATAATAATAATGAGATTAACATGAGACATATTAATGCAAAACTGTGAAAAATCGCCTTTATATTTTGTTTATTTCATTCATTGTGTGAGGTAAAACACTCGACCTTATATAAGAACTAAGAAATAATATTATCTTAAGAAATTTCGTCATGCTAACCAAACTTAGTTTTAACCACGGGGCGTAATATACAATATGCGTATGGAAATTTTCCTTTGAGTCTGGTATGAAAATTCTCTTTCTTGTCTTTCAGTTGTGCACCAAACGGTCTTTTCATAAGAAAATTACTTTAATTCACAGTTTTACTGACCACCAATAAACTGAGGGGTGAAGATGACAAAGCCAAGATGGGCATGTAATTAAAAAAATAGAATAATCAACATATGATAAAATAACTGAAGAGCAGGCTGTCAACATGGAGGCAGCTGGAAACAGGTAATAAATGATGACAAGTACACCTCAGCTACGATCATGGGCTCTGGGTGATGACCAAAAAAAGTGAGCTTGCAGAAACAGCAGCTGCTATATGCAAAATGTCGTCTTTGTTTTCTTTTCCTCTGTTAGCAGCCTCCAACATAACAATGTATCTCATTTAAAGTCATTCTGGATCAATATCTGATTCTAGATCTGAATGTGGTCCTTAGTCTAGCGAGCAGCCAGACTAGGATCACAGACCCCCCCCCACCCCACACACACACACACACACATACACACACTCAAATTCACACTGGCTGCAAAGACATTTATCATCCAATTTCACTTTCTGCTAGCTCTGTGTATTCCCATGATCAATCATAGTCCGACGTTTGCTTTGCTATAAGCCATCTTTCATTGTCACCATCAAAGAACTATCTTGTCTTCTTTGTAGAAGACAAGCGTGTGGGTACCTACTTGTGTTTAAGGGCTGCTGCTCATCAGCATCACTAGAGGTCTGCATTCTTGTGGGATTGTGTATATATACAAGTGTTAGAAGCGTGTGTGTGCATATATATCTATATATATGGAAAAAAGAGCATTTTGGGTAATCACATCTTATCATTCCGTATAACAAAGCTTCAAAATCAGCTTGAGTTGTTTTTCATTGATACATACAGTAGCTATTTGGTTGAGGATTGATGGTAATTACTTAGTTGTTGGAAGTTTGCTGGTTTGAACCCCTGCTCCTCCTGGCGTGTCAAAGGGTCCCTGAGGAAGTCGCTGAAACCCCTTTTTTTCTGACCTCATTAACGAAAATTGAATGATGTACGTGTGTTATTTTCCACTGTTGATCGGCTGGTAAAGTTGACACACAGATCTCTACATCTCTGTCCACTGATAATGACGGCCGAATAGACTCACTAAACAGGTGTATCGAAAATATTAATGATTTGATGTGTCTCAAGTGTCTGCAATTAAATAAAGATAGAACTGAATTCGTTGTCTTTGTTCACTTTGAAACCTTCACATTGGAGTCTAAAATCCAGGTCAGAACCATTGGTTAAAGCCATAAGCCTCTGACACATCCAGGCAATTACAAGAATGGTCACCTTTGATCATATTTTCCCATCAATCCATCCCTGATTACTGTCTAATCTGGTCATCTTGAAGACAGCCCTTTCTCTGATGGAAGCATCAAATGATACGGAATGTTTATTTTTTGCTTATGTTCATTTTTGCCAATGTCAGGTTCATGTCAGAGCAACAAACAACCATGTTTCACACAGCACCCCAAGGGACTGTGACACTTTAATAACTCTCTCTCTCTTTATTGTCATGATTATATTTCGTTATCATTTATCTGGGCAATGCCTTCCACCAGCAGATACTGCTGTACTGACTTATGTAAGGGAACACTTATGAATCTCTCTCAGTTATACCCTGATTCTTTTAAATGAATTCACAGAGATGTGGAGTGTCATCTGGTCTGGAAATGTCTCGGGAACCCTTAGGAAGGGCTTGATCATGTGACTTGTGAGTAGAACATCTGGGATACATTGATGAGCCTCTGTGACCCACATAAATAATGTAAATAGAGTGAATGGATTCATTTCTGCAATATATATTTGTCCTGTGTTCTTGTGAGTATGGCCTATTTGACATTTTTTTCCACATGTAGATTATGTGTACACACCAAGTGAGCGTGCGTGCTAATTATATTGTCATGTGGCCTACGGGTGGTACTAGAGCAGTGTGTCTGTGACTCAGTCAGTCTGACTCGCAGAAAGGTTCAAAGCCCAAATATTCATCTGACACATATTATTATCTTCAGATTAAGACTGTAAAGATTGCAACATTTCTATCATCACTCAGTAATATTAATTTTTATCATATTAAAACAAAAAATAGCTGAGGCTTTTCATGTGTGTATTGGAGGTTTCTTTCTTTCTTTCTTTCTTTCTTTCTTTCTTTCTTTCTTTGAAATGTGTCATAGACCTGTTAGATCCTCTGGCCCCACCATTGGCTCTCAGCTAATCATGAGCTAATCTGAGGTGAGTGGCTGTGTGTGTGTGTGTGTGTGTGTGAGAGAGAGTGTGGAGGGAACAGACATCAGAGAGTGTGTGTTTTATGAGGCAGGGTGTGTCATTTGGATGTAAATGATGTTGAGGAGACGTTAACAGCACTAGTAAACACGTGTTGGTTGGGACTTTTATTTCCTTTGTATTGTCCTTTAGATGTTTGATGGCTCCTCGGTTCATAAAAGGAGGGAATCTTTGTAAAAGTTGAAGTGACGTGACCTTCATGACCTCCCCACTTGCTGCAACTTCCACTCAGGAGCTCATTTGTTCAGTTTTCATCTATTTTGGCAAACTCAAATGGAAAATCTTTCATCAGAGTGCCTGTTAGGCCAAATGCAGGATGCATTGTTTTGTCGTGAGTAATGAGAGCGAGTTTAAAAAGTGAAAGTATATATTTTAGTTCATAAATGTAGCGGAGCAAATTTAAAAAAAATCCATGACAATATAAATACTCAAATACAGTACAGATACTGGAACAAAGTATTTTTTTTTGCTACTTTACATCATTTCCTCACAGTATATCAGGTTATCAAGCAATTCATCTGTTTATGTGTACGTGTGAGTGTGTGTGTTGTCACTGCCTCCTGGATGACCTCTTGCGATTAGTCATTAGTGTCACCCACACCTTGGCTTTCAAAGTAACTCCTCTGGTATCTTAAGTATTCCCTGAGTCTCAGTGGGAATTGCTGTTATTGGAAGTACATACTAACTTACTGACTCCACCCTCCCAGACTGAGTTCCAGGCTGCGCTGAACTTCTGAACCTGTCAAAGTATGTTATAGGGCGATAGATATCTAGGAAAACACTCTAATCTTGATGGAGTTTGACAACAGTGAGGCAGAGAGGATTGCTGCAGCTCAGACTGAGACAACTGCTGTTGTTATGCGTAAGTGACAGGACAGTGGTCAGCATCAGCATTCATCAAAAAAACGTACCGACGAATCATTTCTCTAGTTTGTACCAAGAGAGTAAGATACAAGGTAATGTCGGTCAGTAAGAATGGGGATGAATAAATTATCTATCTATCTATGGAAAAACAGCACACAAACTTACGCTTTATTTGTGGTAATATGGTCCGGTCAGGAGATTCAAGAAAAGCTGGAGATTCTGCAAAGAAAAGCAAAAACATATGAGAAAATATGTCAGGAATAAAGGAACAGATGATAACGATGCTGAAATGGCTGAAAAGAGTAAATGGATTGAAAAAGGTACCGCAGAAAAAGTGGGCATTTATACTATTTATTTAATGAACCCCATCCCAATCTTTACAAATACAAACAGATTATAACCCAATGAACACAATGTGACGGGTGCCTTCCACCTCAGAGTCACAGAGACACAACAAGACGTGTTCTCGTGCCAAAGATGCACACTCTTTATTATCTAACTAAAAAGCTCCTACAGAAACAGATAAACGTGCTAACAAAGAATACACACACACACATATATATATATATATAACCTAAATATGTTCCTGTCTGATTGGTCCATCAGCTGCAGGTGTGACAACTAAACACACCAGTGTCCAGTTGCCACTCAGGCTTTGGCACCCAAACACACAATCACACACACAAACTCCCCAAAACAATCCCACTGCCACACACAAGTATTTAATGATTTTTTTTATTTCATATTCCCCTCCGTACCGAGACTATGAGTTGAATCTGTGTAACTATGTAAAAAGTGAGCATGATTCATCTGAGGGATGTGCTGGGACAGATCATTATTGATGTATTGTGCCAGAGCCATCTGGAGGCTGATTCTGGAGCCTCTCTAGTGAGATTACAACAACGAAAGAGCAACAGCAAGATCACTCGGCAGCTTTGTTCAATCCACCGGTCCTCATCGTCTCTGTTTGAATTTGATGTTCACAAGTAATTTGTATGTGTGCGTGTGTGTGTGTGTGTGTGTGTGTGTGTGTGTGTAGCAATGTGATTTAGAATAAATGATGATACTGTTCTACACGTCCAGCTGTCTATTTAATCAGAGCTAGCCTGCTGGAAAAGGTTATCCTCAAACCACATCATGATGGAAAATAACATTTTATGTACCCATAATTCTACATATATGTAAACCTGCCTGCCTTACAGACGTTCGATTTGCTCCATCCATCAAATCATCATCTTCAAATTATACGTGATTCCTCGTTACCATGTGCTGCGGGTGATGCGGCCGTGTGAGGAACTGTACTATGGTCTCTGGGACTTGTACGCTTACAGTAGTTGCTGAACTTTGATCTGAGGTAATGTGGTGATAAAGTTTATTACCTTTTAGCGATGTCACCCAGGGTGGTGAACTCTATCTGACCTGATGAACTTGTCAACAGTCCCAACAATTATGAATAATCACAGTCAGCCACTAACGACTTCACTAACAGGGGCGTTAGCATGTCTTATCAAGCACTAATACCTTTCCACAGCAGGGGCCCCGGGGCCAGCAGACAGCATGCTAATACGGTTTGACTAATTAATGCTCCCATTGACTCACATTGACTTCTCCACAGATGCTGAGAGCCAGTTGACTCTTAGTGACCTTGGTGAGTGTTTGGCTTTCGGAGAGAATATTGTGTTTGCCTGATCATGCATACTTGTTGGTGTGTGTAAAGATTGAAGGGAGATGTCCACCGCTAAGTTACTACACGATTGTCCCAAACCAATATTCTTAATGATCTTATTACCTTAATATACAGCTGTTAAGCACAGCTGTCAGGTTTGTGTGTTGTCTCTGTGGTCTGTTTGGATGGAGAGTGATATAGTGAACCTACAGCTGCAGCTTTTAGGATTTGAAACCACAGAATTAAAATTAATGACTTGATGAAATAATGAGCAGTGCACTCAGTTAATTCCATATTAACCTTTGACACCAAATTTGTGTCCCTTGCTCAAACATATCATTTCAAAGGATGGTAATGATTATGATAATGATGATGATTATCATTATTGTTATCACCAACCAGGAAATCATACCTAAACTGATTACCGCATGTTCAGATACATTCATTAAGATATATATTAGGTCAATTACTTATTTTATTAACAGAACTGATTACCAGTACTCGTTGTTAGTGAAAATATTTCTGGGAGTCAGAGAACACACTAGATTGTGACATTCTCAGGGCAAAATGTGTGTGATTGCTCTTAGCTTTCATGCTGAGCAGTTTGATTGTTTCTGCAGTACTTGACGCGTCTGAAAATGCTGCAATTATGAGGGACATTTTTGCCATTTTGAATAATAATAACTCATAGGTGGAAAATGTCATTAAAGTGAAGTCATATACATCAGATCAGAAAGATTAGATTACTGTGTGTAATGATAATTTGAAATCATAACTGCATTTGAACTTCATAGTGTGTAAAATCAACTTTAACAGCTGTGTTTACTGAAAATAAAATAGACAAGAAAATCGTGATTTTTTTTTTAGGTTTGTATTGTTGAGTTTTGATTATTACATTTAATAATTTAATGCTTCACATATAATTTTCCTACACTAGCACTGGGCCTCATTCTGAAGCACTTGTAAAAAACACAAATAAATCTGTGTTGGACCCTCTCCAAGTGATGTGTTTATAACTGTGTTTACTTAGTGCGCTGACGTGACACGAGGTTTAATCTTAAACCAAATGCAGATTGAAAAAAAACACCATTTTGGAGGGCACCAAGAGAGCTTTCCCTCGCTCTTTTCATTTCTCTGTCTGCCTCTACTTCCTCTCATCACCCATCCTTTAACGCTCACATTTACTGTTCATGGCAACAAGTGGTTCTGTATAAAAGTGTTGCCTTCAACCATACTACTTCACTAGCTATTACTTTGATTTACCCTGGACTGTGTTCAGGCCAGAGGATCTTATTGCAAGCAAGCTAGTTTAAAACCTCTTTCACTACCACGTTGTAAATTCACTACAATGGTCACAAATTAAGACAAAAATGGCCTTGGCCATGCAAAGTTTTGTCTCTACCGGGTGATGGTGAACAATGGAGGAAAGCAGACGCTCTTTAGAACAAGGAGAGGAGGCAAAGTTCAGAAAAGTTCATTCACATCGTTCGAGGGCTGGACCGGCGGGGATAGGATGGTCGGACATAAAGGTGTCAGCGACAATTTACTATTACAATTTGGGCATTAAGCTGAAACTCTTATCCAGAGAGACTTACAATACATACAATAGTTCAGCATTTGTGGATCCAATAATCACAAGTAGCACAGTAATAAACAAGGGCCAGGGACAACAGTACAAAGCTAAGAAGTCGGCATGCAGTGGAGGGAGGCTGGCTGTAAATCAGAATGGCACCAGAAAGAGAAACAACTTGTTGAAGAGGCTAAAGCACATCTGCCAGCAGAGCCACTACGAGCCAGGAGAGAGCCCAGCTCTTATATAGCCAGAGAACTAAAGAAATGTACAAATGATTCAAAATTTTAAAAAATATTGTGCTGGTGCTTGGTCTATTACTTTTAAAGAAATCGATGTAAAAATCCATGATACATTCATTTAAAAAATACTGATTTGCCCATACCCACATATTTATCTGTAGACCCTTTTCTATTTTTTTAATGTGGCTTGTATAGGATGGCAAAGATGTCCTCATGACTCCTTTAGGGAAGACCTAAATACATAAAATAATACAAAAAAACCCGATCATAATTACATGGCCCCACCTTTCCATCTTTCACTAATCTTGCAACTCCTCGGGGCTGATGTATCAAGCCGCTGTATATTTCCAATTTATCAAGCAGATAATCCACAGACCTTTGATTTTTTCAGGACCAGAATGTGTTTGTTTGGTGACCCAGGGGTGTGATTGTACCTTTAAACAAGGAAGGGGTTTAGTTGCCCTTTAGTTATTTTGAATCAGAAACTCTGCCTTGCTGTAAATTAGTGCATGCGCCTGAAACATGAGCAGTGACATAACACACTGATAGTTATTTATTAAAATGTAACTAAAATATTACTCCCAAAATCACTGATGTATTGCATTTTTAAAGTGATGTCAACATGAAACACAATAGGATATGAACTACGCACATAAAATTGAACACAATAAAGAAGGCAGAACTTAACATAAATGAATAAAGGCAAAAGCACTAACATTAATATGAAAACTTAGAAGCTCTTCAAGTGCCTACGTGATACCACAGTTTGTTTGTTCCATGTAGAAACTTTCGCTATTTTCAAGTTTCAGTTCTGACTTGTCGTCTATACTGTAGAAATGAGATGTAATAGAAGCTAGAAGTGAAATCTTGTAACTGAGTGAATGAGATCATGTCTTACGGTAAATAACACCTGCAGGGAAGAAGATCAAGAGAAAATATGAAGCATTACATCCTAACTGGCTGTCATCACAGAGCTCATGGAACCCTGGTGCTGTGGTGTTTAGCTGCAGTAAGGGATCACACCGGTGCTCTCATTCCCGTCAGCTTTACCAATAACATCCACGACAGTCAGCGTTGTTGTTAACCAGGTTTAATGCTCTTACAGTCAATCTAGCAGCCACTGTAAACATTCCTGCTTCGTGAAGAGGTTTCATTGAGCCACAGCAGTTTGAGGCATTTCATTTTATATTCGAGTGAAAAAAAAAACATGATTCTTCCATAAAACAGTTTATTAAATAAAAAAACCCATACAATATAACATGTCACTTAAATAAGTTGGGATAAGATACAAAAGTTATATAAACAGACTCTACATTACAAATGTACATCATTCCATAGATACACCTCTGAGCTGATTAAAGTGTTCAATGTGTATATAGTGCTTCTTGTTTGTTCCGAGCTTACATACAAATCGACTGTATTAACAAATCAAAATATTACACGTAACTTGTTTCACCTCAATTCATCTACAACTGTTCATATACTGTAAACAACTCACTTCATGCCAACAAGCCTTATTAACATCATTGATTTTGCTAAGGTGTCCTAGCGCCGAAGTCATCATTATCTTAGTAACTTCAAAGTACAGCAACCGTCAAGTTAGCAATGATTCCCACTAAGAGGCCTTTGGGAAACACGGCGCTCAGACAGAGTTTAGTTCTTTACGTAGCTGGTGAACTTGGTTGGCAGATTGTCCACAGGATAGACGGTGGGTCCTGTTTTCATGGTGGGTGGCCCGTTTAGAAGGGTCCAATTACACTTTGTTACCACTTCTACCAGGAAGATCTTCAGCAGGACCTTCGCAAATTCTTTCCCGACACACATCCTGGAACCGCCTCCAAATGGGATGTACTGAAACCTGGAGGAGTCGGTGGAGGGTTTGGTCAGGAATCTCTCTGGCTGGAAGTCTTCCTTGTTGGGGAAGATGTCTGCCACATCGTGGGTGTCACAGATGCTGTAGATAACATTCCAGCCTTTAGGAATCTGGTAACCCTGGCAGAGAGAGAGAGGAAGTGGTATGATTACTCTTTGCATGAATACTAGATTTATTTACTCAAATATGTGGAATAAGATGGACATGCATGACAAAATACAGACCCAAGTGTTGGATCAATACCAAAACTTAACTTAAGATATCTACACCAGGTTTGGTATTGTGTATTTCAAATATTTTATCTATTTATTATAAGTCATTTTACTTTCTCCATTCGGTGGCAAAACAGTAGAAAATGGAAAAGAGATAATCAAAATGATATAATTAGAAGAAAACCAAACCAAATCATTCCTCCTGATGACATCATCAAATGGTTAAGAAACCATATGTATCTATTCATTGATTATATAGCTTAAACTGTTATCATTGAATATGCATAGATTAATTCAAGACTATTCCATCTAGGTACAGATTCTGAGATTAACTGAAATAATAATACATCTATGTTTGTGTCTTCTGTTGAATTTATTATTGCTGCGGAAAGGAACATCAATTTAAATGTCAATAAAATAGGAACAGGAAATGCAATAGCTGCTAAAAATTACATCTGTTATCAGGCACACCTGTTGATCTTTGAACTTGTATAAACCAGGAAGGCCAAGGGATACAGATGTTTCGCCAGGTTTTATGTGTTTCCGCCCATAGCTTATTTCACTTCTACCACTCAGCTTGTCAGCAAGCTGAATTTACCGCATTACACCTCTCCGTTATCGTGTTAATTTTATCCATGTGTGACTGCTCTCTTTTTACAACACACACATGCACTTCTTGCTTGTAATTCATGGGTTATGGTAGAATATGATTCGATTGCTTCCTGTTCAGCAGTATATGAACATTAGTTTGGCTGCTGACTTGTCAGTTTTATACTTTCAGATAAAATTGAAAGTATAATTAGTGAACACATTTCAAAATCTGTCTCATGCCTTTGTTTGCAAGACAAGAAAAGACAGACGTGGATACGTCTGCTAATGAAACTCCAAGGAAATCTTAAGAAGACGAGTTGTGAAAATAACCAGTTGCTTCACACGATACGATCATCATCGACACAGAAGAGCAGATACACACGTATATGGCACACATGCTGATGGAAACTTACATTGAGTTCAAAGGTCTTCAGGGCCACTCTGAAGCCTCCAGGAACCGGAGGGTTAATCCTCAGAGTCTCTTTAATGACACAGCCGGCGTATTTCAACTGCTCCAAGGACTCGATGCTCAGATTCTGGAGGTCCATCCCCTGCTCCTCCTGGATACACCACCACAGACAGGCAACAGGGGGAGGGGAGAGATGCTAGCATTAGTGGAGTGCATCTTAGCATATAGGTCTAAGAAGAATAACACTATCTTTTCATTTCAGTTCACTTCAGGTTTTGACCACAAGCATGAACTTATTCTCAGAGTCTCAGAGATTTAGCTTCTGAAAGATTTCAGCTATAAACTATGTAAATATATATGGATTAATGACAAATAAAAGTACGAAAGACAGTGCAATCACTCTGATCTTAACATCTATATAGACTAAAGGGATGCTTGCACAGTTCAGCACAACTATGATTACACTAACACAACTATAACTTTCTACATCGACTATTCCAGGTGGAACGCAGTCTTTTTACCTTTTCCATCAAATCTTGTCTCAGTCTGCCCACAACTTCAGGGTTGAGGCCCAGGAACATAAGCAAAGATGTGGCTGTGCTGGCTGTGGTTTCATGACCCCCAAACAGCAGCTCTGTGGCAGACTCCTTTATGGCCTGCAAGAAAATCAAATTTTTAGAGAAAGGCACTATTTGAAAAAGAAGTTCGCTGGACCAGGAGATACCATGCCTCTATGTGTGTGACGCATCCATACCTGCATGCTGAAAGGCTCTATGTTCTTCTTGCTGTTGTCTATGAGCTGCTGCAGGGCATCAGTGTGTTTGGACTCCTTGTGGGACTCCTGTACCTTCTTCTTAATGTTCTCCTCTATCTTGGAGTGGATGAAGTTCCTCGCTTTAAGCCCCTGAAGGACAGGAATCAAGGGAACAAGAAGGCAGAGATGAGAGGAGAGTGAGATTGTGAGATCTGTTCATCCAGTATGGGAACACATCCTGTATAAAACTCATCCTTCCTCTCTGGACAGCATGGAATCACAGTGCAGTTCACAGCTCAGAAACTTAACTTTTCAGAGAAAGGAGCAGGACTTAAGACGGACAGGAGTCTAGCCTTACCCTATACAGGCCGCTGAAAGGCACGTCGATGGGGAGTGAGAACAGGTTCTTGATCATCTCCTCAAAAGCCTCGACCAGCTGCTGCTCGTCTATCTTGATCTGCTCCGGTTCAAAACCCAGTAGAATTCTCATGGCAATGCGGAACATCAGCCGTTTCATCTCCGGGTAGACCAGGACACACGAGTCCTTGGCCAGCCACTCTTTCACCGCAGCCCGCACCTCCTCTTGGATGATGGGGATGTAGAGCTCCAGAGCCTCCCTGGAGAAAGCTCGCATGATGGCCTGAAGACATAACGGGGTTGATATGAGACGAGGGGGCAAAATGTTGTATGTTTGTTTAACTATGTTTTTTTAGCATTAGGAATTCTTGATGTAGGAGCAGGGTGGTTATTATCTGTGCTTTGGTTAGTGGAATACATTTCACACTAGTGATCATACTGACAGACTAGTTTTTACTATTTAAAGGTTATCATCAATATCAAACTACAGATGTATTTAATTTTGACTGCCCTTTGATGAAGATGAGGCAAAACAAGTGTAAGAGAGTCCAACATACCTTCTTCTTACTCTTATGCTGGGGGCCGTGCATGTTGGAGAGCGTCTCCGAGCCCAGGATGGTGCGCACGGACGCGGGCCACTGCACAGACACCAGCCTGTGCTCCCCCAGGAGAATCTGCCTGACGTTATCCGCTCCGGTCACTCGTACAGTGGGGTTCCCAAACAGGTGGGTGCGGTAGATGTAACCATACTTCTGCCGCTTCATGCGTAGAAACTTTCTTCTCTGAAACCATCAATACAGGTCACCGTTATTATCTGTACATGGATCATCCAAGGCCCATAAACACGTAGATACACACTTTGAAAGTGTTCCAACTTAACTTTAAGGTGCTTCTTTATGTACTAGGATTTTGTCTCTTTTCCTCTGATATATTGAAATTGGAGACTGGACTTTTTACTGATGGTTGTTACTCTTAGCATCAGACAAACGTTATTGGTTGCTTTACAGATTAAAATTTTGCCAATATGTGCCAATCCCACTAAATGTTTGTTAGGTTAAAATTAACACTATCTAAGCTGATGTGAAGCTCTGAAAATCAGCTTCATTACAACATTAATAGTAAATAAAATAACAAATGTATCTGTAGTAACTTGTAGACTCATTAAATCTTAACTGCAAACAGAGTGCAAGACCCTGTGTCCAGTTTAGATGATGTACCTTTAATATTAATTTCCCCAGTTTACTCAGATGGACATTCACATCTTCACTTTCCGTTACAGAACACAAAAACATCAACACAAGCTCCACACTACATTTCCAATATTTATATTAGTTTTTAAAATATTTCAACATTTCATTAACTGATGCTTATGCATTTACCCTATATTATGTGTCTAATAATCGATCCATGGGTTGCAAATTTACATCAGAAACCTTATATTGGCACATCCTTTTTCACATTATCTCTTTGCATGGTTTCTGCAAATAAAAATTTTAAAAAAGCAGGTAAATGACTTATCTCCTGTTCGAATGGTTAACTTTGTCACATCTCCAGTGACTTTGCTGTTGCCCTAATTTCCAATCACCTGTTATTCATCATATTTTTCAACACTTTTGAATACTTTGTGTTTACTTGTTAACATCCCCATTGTGTTGTTGCAGGTTTAGTATAGTTGTGGCTGTGTGCCCTGGTCCTGTCCTGTGTGTGTGTGTGTGTGTGTGTCTCTCAGTGAAAGTGTTTACCTGCAGGATGAGCTGCAGCGTCTCTCCGATGAAGGGTAGCCCCATGGAGCCGGGGGGCAGCGGGCAGGGGCAGCTCGGGTCTCTCCCTCGGATCATGTAAACCTCCCAGAGCTTCACGGCCACCAGGAAGAGCAGGATGGGCAGCACGACGGTGCAGAGAGAGGAGGCCAGCAGAGTGCAGAGGGCCATGCTGGTGTCCAGGTGAACCTCCGGCACTCAGTGAGACTCCGGGGCTGCTCGTCCCCTCGTTTTATAGGCTGCAGCTCCGCGGCCAGCCTCTCACCTTCTCCTCCCTCTGATAAATTAGTTCACACAAAGTTCATCTTTAATTGTGGCTGTCTCCGAGCTCCGCCTCCGGCCTGTGCTGGCTGCCTTCCTTCACCATTTGTTCCAGGAGGCGCATCTTTAATCCTTATTACCTCCTGTAGCACGCACACAATCCGCGCAGATTTCACTGTGAAAAGGTGCGGAGTCCCCGCCGCACAATGGAGGCGCATCCCGAGACAATCAGGCAGCTCGTTTACACACTCATTAGCCCGGCTTAGGGATCAGGAATCATGCCTGCGGCGAGAAAAGGCTTTTAATCAGCACTAAATGGGAAAGAATGTCTTAATCCCTCCAAACCC